>CM059186.1:151782954-151992975 GCA_030323885.1 Branchipolynoe longqiensis
AAATTGAGTGAAGTGAGTGCTACCACAAGATATTACAATCGTAAAGACATGCAAACTGAAGCGGTATGGTCATATTTCCCATTCATCAGGTCTGACTAAATCCATTGCAAGGCACAGTGAAAGGAGGACGAAAACAGGGCAGACAAAGGAAAAGGTTGAAAGACAACATCAGCGAATGGATAGGCTTGGAGTTTGGCAAGTCCCTGAAGGCAGTGCCGGACAGGGAGAAATGGAGGGTACTGGGGCCATATGCATGGGGCGGTGTTAGCGAGCCAAAACTGGTCTTGAACGGGATTTCTAGGTTAGCGGCGAAAAGTCAGTATGTATGGAGCGGTGTTAGCCAAACACCGCGAGTTTAAGGTCGGGCATGCTAACACCACTCCATAGCAGGTTTAAAGGTGGTGTTAGGTACCGATTAGGCCCAAATCTATTTAACAGAATAACTTACTCAAAAAGTGAAATTTGGTCAAATTAACCCCAAAATCGAAGCGGCAGGCGGCGTTATTAATATTGTCGAATGTAAACAAAACAAATGGCCACCGATTTAGTGGCGGCGTTAATATCGCTTCGATTTTGGGGTTAATTTGACCAATTTTATTTTACAGAATACCATACAAAAAAAGTGAAATTTGTCCAAATTAAACCAGAAATCGAAGCGATATTAACGCCGCCATGATCGGCGGCAATATTGTCAAATAGCGGTGCTCGCCGGGAACAGGCTCAGAGGGATTTTCCAAATCTATAAATAACTTATAGGTTAGCTAACACCACCACGCTTTGGCTCTGTACATACCCCATGACCCATTTCGGAATACCGGAGTTAGCTCCCCCAGTGGTGGCCCTTAACACCGGAGCTGATAAAACGTTGTTCATACATATGGCCCCTGGTTGCAAAGTCATATGTGGTGCCCCAACGACGCACACATGCCCTTTTTCACCGACCTGATTTTCGACAACATTGCTAACACATTTCTCATTAAATGCTCCTAAAATATACAACTAAAGACACACAAACAATCGTATATAACAGTGCCCTTAGTTTTTAAATAGTATAATGCATTTCCGTACTATTATTGTGATTAATTAGTACAAGTATTTTTCTCTGCAATGCCGACGTTTTTGTGGCATTGCAGTATAAGTGTTAAGCACATAAAAGCATCCAATCAGATATGGGGTAGATGAACCTTTAATGTGAGTGAGAAGGGTAAAGGGTCAGTGACATTGTTATCAGAAACTAGATGTGTGCGAGAAGATAGCATAGGGATTTGCACGTTCCCGGACCGTCTGACTAACTAGATTCTATTTGTGGGCTGAATGATCATTTATTCGGTAGATGTGGATAAAGGATTTCTTTCAGTGCCGGTGTAAAGATTTCAAATTCCCCCCTAATTGAAGTTCCCCCACGGGAACTTGAAAACATTTTCAAATTAATCCCACAGGAATTTTAAAAGTTTTCGTTTTCCCTCCCTCGTTTTAACTTTCCCTCCCCTCATTTTGGGGGGATTTTTTTTTTTTTCATGACAAATATAATAATACACAGAGAATAGCATAATGGAAATTATTACTAGTATGACGAAACATATTTCACCCCAAATGACACAAAAAGTCTCCAAGATAGCTAAGAAAAAGATATTAAAGGTCTGAATTTTAAAACGTTTTTTAAAGTTTTATAAACAATTTTAAATTCCCAGAGGGGGGAATTTGAAAATATGGGGAGGAATCAGAAAACTGTTTTTAATTTCCCTCCCGGGAATCTCGAAAACGTTTTCAATTTCACGGGAGGGAAATTAAAAACGTTTTCAGATTCCCGGGGGGAACTTGGAAAGGGGGGAAATTGAAATCGTTACACCAGGGCACTGGTCTTCCGGTCAGTGGTGGATTTTCTGGTGATTGTGGGGTGCTGGGGTGGGTGTGTGGTGGTGGGTGGTAGGTTAGGGTTGTGGGTTGTGATGGTTGTGGAGTAAGGGATTGGGGGACTGGGGTTAACTGGGTGGACGTGAGAGTAAAGGGCTGGGAGTGGGGGGGGGGGGAGGTGAGGGGGGGGGAGAGTAAGCGACTAGGTGCAAGGGGGTGGGTGTGTGGTGGGTGATGGGTTAGGTATGCGGTGGTGGTGGGTGTGTGTAGGGTTAAGTGGTGAAGGTGGGGTGAAGATGGGTGTGGTGGTGAGTGGTAGGTTAGGTGGTGATGGTGGGGTGCAGGCGGTGGGTATGTGGTGGTGGGTGATGGATTAGGTGTGTGGTGGTGGTGGTGGGTGTGGGGTTAAGTGGTGAGGGAGGGTGTTTTGGTGAGTGGTAGGTTAGGTGGTGATAGTGGGGTGCATGGGGCCGGTGTGTGTTGGTGGTGGGTGTGGGGTTAAGTGGTGAGGGCGGGTGTGTGGTGGTGAGTGGTAGGTTAGGTGGTGATGGTGGGGTGCAGGGGGCAGGTGTCTGGTGGTGGGTGATGGATTAGGTGGGTGGTGGTGGTGGTGGGTGTGGGGTTAAGTGGTGAGGGAGGGTGTGTTGGTGAGTGGTAGGTTAGGTGGTGATGGTGGGGTGCAGGGGGCCGGTGTGTGTTGGTGGTGGGTGTGGGTGTGGCGTTAAGTGGTTAGGGTGGGTGTGGTGGTGAGTGGTAGGTTAGGTGGTGATGGTAGGGTACAGGGGGCGGGTGTGTGGTGGTGGGTGGTGGATTAGGTGTGTGGTGGTGGTGGGTGTGGCGTTAAGTGGTGAGGGCGGGTGTGTGGTGGTGAGTGGTAGGTTAGGTGGTGATGGTGGGGTGCAGGGGGCCGGTGTGTGTTGGTGGTGGGTGTGGGGTTAAGTGGTGAGGGCGGGGGGTGTGGTGGTGAGTGGTAGGTTAGGTGGTGATGGTGGGGTGCAGGGGGCGGGTGTGTGGTGGTGGGTGATGGATTAGGTGTGTGGTGGTGGTGGTGGGTGTGGGGTTAAGTGGTGAGGGAGGGTGTGTTGGTGAGTGGTAGGTTAGGTGGTGATGGTGGGGTGCAGGGGGCCGGTGTGTGTGTGGGGTGGGTGTGGGTGTGGGGTTAAGTGGTGAGGGTGGGTGTGGTGGTGAGTGGTAGGTTAGGTGGTGATGGTGGGGTGCAGGGGGCGGTGTGTGTGGTGGTGGGGTGTGGGTGTGGGGTTAAGTGGTGAGGGCGGGTGTGTGGTGGTGAGTGGTAGGTTAGGTGGTGATGGTGGGGTGCAGGGGGCCGGTGTGTGTTGGTGGTGGGTGTGGGTGTGGGGTTAAGTGGTGAGGGTGGGTGTGTGGTGGTGAGTGGTAGGTTAGGTGGTGATGGTGGGGTGCAGGCGGCGGGTGTGTGGTGGTGGGTGATGGATTAGGTGTGTGGTAGTGGTGGTGGGTGTGGGGTTAAGTGGTGAGGGTGGGTGGGGTGGTGAGTGGTAGGTTAGGTGGTGATGGTAGGGTGCAGGGGGCGGGTGTGTGGTGGTGGGTGGTGGATTAGGTGTGTGGTGGTGGTGGGTGTGGGTGTGGGGTTAAGTGGTGAGGGTGGGTGTGTGGTGGTGAGTGGTAGGTTAGGTGGTGATGGTGGGGTGCAGGGGGCCGGTGTGTGTGGTGGTGGGTGTGGGTGTGGGGTTAAGTGGTGAGGGCGGGTGTGTGGTGGTGAGTGGTAGGTTAGGTGGTGATGGTGGGGTACAGAGGGCTGGTGTGTGTTGGTGGTGGGTGTGAGGTTAAGTGGTGAGGGTGGGTGTGTGGTGGTGAGTGGTAGGTTAGGTGGTGATGGTGGGGTGCAGTGGGCGGGTGTGTGGTGGTGGGTGATGGATTATGTGTGTGGTGGTGGTGGGTGTGGGGTTAAGTGATGAGGGTGGGTGTGTGGTGGTGAGTGGTAGGTTAGGTGGTGATGGTGGGGTGCAGGGGGCGGGTGTGTGTTGGTGGTGGGTGTGGGGTTAAGTGGTGAGGGTGGATGTGGTGGTGATAGTAGGGTGCAGGGGGTGGGTGTGTGGTGGTGGGTGATGGGTAGTGGCGGTGCGTGGTGGGTTTGCTGGTGAGGGTGGGCTGCCTGAGTGGGGGTGTTGGTGTGATGGTGGGGGTGGGTGGTGGTTGGGTGCCTTCTCCCTTACTCTCAGGCGCCCAGGCTTTGTTCAGCCATTCATGAATCCATAACGGCCGCATAAATGAGTTCTGCTCGACTGACCGTGGGATAAATAATAGTAGTACTCCCCCCCCCCCCATCCTCCTCGGTGTAAGCTGCTTGTAAACGGCACTTCCGCCGGATACAACAAACCGGAAATTGGTGATTGAGTTGACGGTTGGCTCAAAGGGGCATTGTGCTACAAGTGCCAGCCAAAACAGCTTACGCCTGTTGCCTGTCTGTATAGAGCTGTATGGTTTATTTACAACCACCTAGTTTGGTGGTGTTATGAGCTGTTTTTATTCAATACCAATATCTGTGTGGGTGTTTCATTTTTGTTGTTGAATCCTTAGATATTGCGTTTTATTCAGGTCTGTTTAATTAACATCGGCAGTACGGTATTGAACAATTGCGTGATTTTGGAGCATGGATGCTCTTGGGCCTTGGTGCACATGAAATGAGTTGTGGTTGGTTGGTTGTTGGAGTTTTACTTATTGGTAACATCTAAGGTCATATCAGGACGGGTACCGACTTGTGACAGTGCGCACTCATTGCGACTTTATAGTGCTGCCCCACTGGGAGACCAAGCCACCAGCACCATGACATGATATCCCACTCAGTCATATTATCCTGAAACTGAGCCAACCTGTCCTTGCCATGTCCTAATAATACCGAGCGCCTGGCTAGAAAGCAACAAGTATCAATTTATATGTTGTTGGTTTGACTCGACCTGGGTTTCGAACCCACGGGCTAGCAAAACGAAGTGAGTTGTGAAGTGGGCGCATGCGTGTGAAGCCACGCGTGTTTTGACTAGCGTTGTTAAAACAGTAATAACTGTGTAAGACGATGTCGGACACAGCATGTGACCAGATAACAAAGATGTGTAGGGCAACCACCACAGTCCCATTAGCAAGAAGAACTGGTCGGCTGACAATACGCGTACAGTACAACCCCATTAAACCAAGCTCAGCTAAACCAAACGATCGGTTAATCCAAACTTTTTTCGGCGGCCCGGCAAAATACTACCATTTATCATATAAAAATGTTGGTTAAACCAAAGTCAGTTAATCCAAATTATTGGTTAATCCAAACAAAATTGTCAGACCCCAGGCCACCCCGGTATAGTTAAACCAAACTTGCATGTGGTTATAATGTCATCTGAGACCCCACCGACTTTTTATATATAATAAATGGTAGTATTTTGCTGGGCCGCCGAAAAAAGTTTGGATTAACCGATCGTTTGCTTTAACCGAGCTTGGTTTAATGGGGTTATACTATATACACGTAAAAAACAATAATCAAAATGTCCTCATACATTTTATATTAACAAATTTCTAGGGTCCCTTCAAGTTTGGTTTAACGTGGTTGTACTGTATTCCGAGTTCCACTGGTCCCTCAGATAGGACTGACGCTGTGACCCAACATTGCCCTACCCCCTCCCCCCCTCCCCCCCCCCTCCCTCTCAGTCATGTCATTCACGACAGAACCTATACTTGAAACTCACTTTATACATTTTTAACTGTATACCTGTAAATAACTGTATATATATATAGCAAATAACTATATTATCACGTGACCGAAAGACCAGTGCCGTCACCCTGACAAAAACAAACAACTTTATTCGATGTATAAACTATATTCACAACAACAACAATAATATGTGATGTATAAGCATTATACAAGTATGATTAATCAGAAGCTTTCACACCTTATTATATTCTAACTCATCTACCATACTGATCTGTTATTAAATTGTTCATCTATTATGCAACCGGGTCGATTGTGTCTCGCCCTGCCTTCAAACGCTGTAACTTGTCCTTGACAGCTGAACAAACTGGAGATGATCAAGATCGCCGACGTGGGGCTGACGAAGCCTGAGCGCGACATCTCGGGCACGGTCTGCGGCACGACGGCCTACTCGGCACCGGAAGTGCTCGAGGGCGTCGAGTACAACAAGGCGGCCGACATGTACAGCTTCGCCATGATCACGTGGGAGCTGTGGTACGGACGCACCGTGGCAGACGAACTCTCGGGGCTTCACAAGGGCAGCCTCGAAACCGTCATTCGCGCCGGAACGAGGCCAGCGTTCCACGTGACCGCGCCGGCCGAGGAGTGGCGTGACGTCATTGAGCTGAGCTGGAACGCCGACCCGAAAAAGAGGCTGCCTGCGAGTCACTGCTTTGATTTCTTTGACAGCCTGAAGGACATCTGATGAGCGACATATCAAAGTTTTATATATGTGTGTAAATATTGATGGTTTGTGGGGTTATACAGGAGGCGGGGAGGAATCCCCTCATTTTACCAACATACAAACTTACATATAAACCTGCATACAAACATGTATACAAACATGTATGCATACAAACATACAGACATACATACAAACATTTAACCTACAAACAGACATACATACAACCATGTATATATGCAAGCATATATACAAACATGCATACATGCAGCAAACATATATACAAACATACATGCAAAGATGTATACAAACCTACATATGTACCAACACACATACATACAAACATTAATACATATAAACATGTATACCCACATACATGAAACAAAATATATATATAGAAACATGCATACATACAAACATGTATATAAACATACATACAAACTTAAATACATACATTTATACATACAAACACATATAGAAACATACATACATATATGCATACAAGCATATATACAAACATACATAGATATAAACATGCACAGACATACCTTACATACATACATACAAAGATGCATGCATACAACCATGCATACATATATATAAAGCATACATACATACAAACATGTATGCATGCAAACATATACAAACATACATATAATAAGCAAATATATATATACAAACATACACACATGCATGTATACATACCATGGGTGCTGACGATCAATGAACAAAGACATCGTACGTGTAGCTTTGTGTGTAAAATGTATCCATTGAAATACTTAAAGATGCCCGATATGGACTAGGATGATCAGTTTTGTGTGTGGATGGTTACCTTTTTTCTTCTTTTTTATTGGTTTTTTGTTGTTTTTGTTTGGGGGTTTGGGTGTAATCTGCCAAAATGCTAGCGACAATTACATACATGTCCCGCTTCATTCAATTTAAAATATTCAATCCTGTATAAAGTATTACATATTCGGTATTTCTACTAGTACTACTGTATATGTCCCAATAGAAGCACACTACCCAACAGAAGCACACACCCCATTTCAAGATTGAAAGCACACACAAATTTACGATCAAATTCACACTGAATGCACATAAAATAAGACAATCCCACTTTATTTCAGAGGCACGACAACAACAAATCCATGAAATTCTTTAACTTTGAATCAATGCACATCCATGTGTCTGCACTTGCGCAGCGCACATCTATTGGGACATACAGTATATAGTATTAGAGTAGGGCAATCAATAATTAACATAATCTTTCCACAATTAAGGTTATTGGACTTACCTATCATGGATTCATATCAAACGACACTCAGCCAATATAGGGCCTTATCCAGCTTAATATCGATCATTGATACGTGTCTAGTGTAACTCTATCGGTGGAAAGACGTTGTTAAATATATGTACTGAATTATTTTTGCACATTAATATTACTGATAGGCATCATGGTTACTTCGTTACGTTTGTCCCATTGACTTTATTGTGTAAGGAATGTTAGCAGAATACCCCTGAAGGCTACACACCTCTCCCTGATGCCTCGCAACCAAATAGCAAACCTTTATTCTTTTATTCTAACAACAAATAACAGCTGATATATATCGGCAGAACA
Source organism: Branchipolynoe longqiensis (assembly GCA_030323885.1). Taxonomy (NCBI): domain Eukaryota; kingdom Metazoa; phylum Annelida; class Polychaeta; order Phyllodocida; family Polynoidae; genus Branchipolynoe; species Branchipolynoe longqiensis. The sequence goes on from CM059186.1 coordinate 151,790,818, forward strand.
TGTTTTTCACCTTTTAAATAAAACATTCGCAAGAGAGAAAAAAAAACTGAAAATGCACGGCGATAACGTTGTGTAGACCAACTTCATCTGAATCTCCTAACACATGTTTGGTATTGTAAACACTGCAGCTATGTTGGAGAGCATTTGTCTAAGTACAGAGCTGATCATTCCAGTCCATATCTAGTTCCTTTAATAAAAGTATTATTTTGCTACGCCAAGTGATATATGCACCCATACATAGCGGATGTTCGGAACCATTCGGGAGAGTTCCAGAGGGCCTCGTGTTTCTGTGGTATATGCTGTTGACATGATTTGGCACTATGCCATGTCACTGAACCATGTGTGTTGACAGCAAACTTGTGGTAAATGTAAATCACTGTGTGCAATCACGCGGAACAATGAAAGCAGCCACTGGGACAATGACTATTCAATTATAGGAAATGAAGCTAATTAATTAGCTGAACACGATTATGAAACCAATAATTATTCAATTATGGGAAAAGAAACTGATTAGTTGTATGAACATGATTATTGAATTGAAAAAGGAGCTAATTAATTGGTGAAACATGATTATGAAACAAATAACTATTCAATTACAGGAACAGAAGCTAATTAATTGGATAATCATGATTATGGAACCAATAACTATTCACTTATAGGAAAAGAAGCCAATTGATTGACTAAGAATGAGTATGAAACGAATAATTATTCAATTGTAGAGAAAGAGGCTAATTGATTGGCTGAACTTGATTATGAAACTAGTTATTTGAGAAATAATTATTCAATTATGGGTGAATAGAAGACAATAAGTAATTGATTAAGGATTACTATGTAAGCAGTCAATGGGAGAACAACATTTCAATAATTGGAAAAGAAGCAAATTTTATTTGGCTAACAAAATGATCATCCCGCTTAGGATCCACACAACTTGTTTAATCTTTTTTCGTAGACACTTGTAATTTTGTCTTCTATTTTGTTCAGTGTGACCAATGACGCGCAGAAGCTAGGTTTTGTTTTTGTTATTTAATTCTCTTTTCTCTCTGGGGCTGAGTTGACGCACGCTGGCCTGTAGATGAATACTTCGAACTGACTACGCACTGAATCAGCCTGGTGGAAACAAGTCCTATAGGGGCCTGTCCGAGCCACCCATGGGTATACTGTTAAATAGATCACGTTACTGTTATAACTCACAGTTGGTGTGTCGCTGCGCTCAGTGTTTTATTGTGGAGTGAAGGTACATCACGAGTGCCTGTCTGAGATTTCTCTTTCCTTTTCTTTTCTTTTCTTTTGTCTTTTTTTATTTGTCCCAATGGGATGGATCCTTTTGAACAGGATCGCCTAATTTGGGCTATATGTATATGTAATGCACGCAGATACCTTGCACGCTACAGTAGTACAACCGGATGTTGTTGTTGTTTGATACTGCTTAGCTGCTGCCATTGTTGCTTTCCATGATGTGATACATGTTAACTTCTTTGTAAACGAACTATTAACAAACGCTAGTAACATTCTTAATTAGGACCCTGATGGGATACACGTTATATTCCTTGTAACTGCACTATTAACAAAAAAGGTAGCATTCTAAATTAGAACCATATGATACATGGTACCTTCTTTGTAACTGCACTATTAACAAAAACAGGTAACATTTTGAAGTAGGACAACGATGGGATACATGTTACCTTCTTTGTAACTGCACTATTAACAAAAACAGGTAACATTTTGAAGTAGGACAACGATGGGATACATGTTACCTTCTTTGTAACTGCACTATTATTATTAACAAAACAGGTAACATTCTAAACTAGAGCCCTTGTGGGATACAGGTTGCCCTTTTTGTAACTGCACTATTAACAACTACAGGTAGCATTGTAAACTTGGACCCTGATGGGATACATGTTACCCTCCTTGGAGCTGCACTATTAACAAAAATAGGACACATTCCAACTAGGAGGGGAAGGCTACATATTAGTAGTCAATGTGACGATAGTGAGTTTTCAGTGAATGAAAAACAAAGACTAAACAAGGCTAAATAAGACTTAATAATACTAAAACAGGACTAACGAAAACGAAGCAAGACCTTTATATATAACCACACCGCAAGACTTTTCTATATAACCACACCACAGCCACATCACAGTGGTTTTCGTAAAGAAAAATCTAATTTATTCGGAAAGAGTGAGTTGGTTTCTTTAAAGATTGCATAATATCTTGCTCTTTTATTTTTGTCATTCAAATTTTTAGATGAATACAACAGGTTGACAAATACAATCTACTCTATCTTAGTCCAGAGTAAGGTTTATGATTATTTACTAACCTTGTAAATATTTGAGAAACAAGCATGGAAATCAAACTGTGCATGTGCACATTGGGGAGGCCATCTGCAATATGCCATTATTGTATTAACTAGATCATATCGAATCATACCAAGTGTTAGTATTCTGATCAGAGGAAACCAAAAAAATGAAATGGTATGACTGAGTACAGTCGTATCTAACTTGGATATGTACAAGCACATCTAGGTAGGTGTATTTGTTTTGAAAACATTATAATTTAATCGGATTGTGCAACTTTAACAGTTTAAAAACATAAATATTCCGAGTTTCGCAAAACCCTAAGTATGACTGTCTTTGCAACCTAGAATGCCAGGTCCCAGCTTCAGCCTACATATTGGAAATTGGGGTTTGTGCCTCTCCCACCAGTATCCTTCACTCTTGACCTTATACTTTGAACTCACGTTACACCTGTATACATATGAGACTGTCTCAAAAGGTGCTAAGCAATATGGGCAACACTTTGTCCATTGTAACGATCAACATACTATCTGCTTATGCATTTGCTCAGGATAAACTGATTTGTTTTTTACATGGAGTTTCATAATCCCAATAGAATACATATTGATTTGAAGCAAATGTTCTTGTGTTTTCAGTGTAACCGTTTCTATGCTGTTTTGTGTCAATCGTGGACAAAAAAAAGAAGAGTTATCACCTTTTGAGACAGGCTCATATGCCTTCTGATGACCAATCTTGGTCGGATGCTTGCCAAGCATTTGTTTCTAATGTACATTGCAGTTAAGTTGTCATGGTTTACATGGCATAAAATACCACTTCTAACATCATGGTGTATGTGTATTCACGACCTCTACTGACCTTCTGCTAGGTAAGCTGTAGCTGTGACCTGACATGTTGGGTCCCAGCTTCAGTCCTTCCTGAGGGACCAGCAAAACTCTGAATACCCGTATCGAGTGAGTATCTTGCTGTTGGTGAATCCTCTCTATCACTAAGTGGGGGTCAGTGTGTGTTGCAAGGATTAGATTAATATACATCCTAGTTAATCAGATAATTCGCTAGACATCAATGACATATTTCAGCATGTAACAGCACCAATTTCAATACATGTCCTTTCTTTCAGCTCATACATGCATTGCGATAACATAGCAAGCGGATTTCTTCCGCGTAATAGTAATTACATGCATATTCGCTATCCATTCATTGACTACGCCTTGTTCTAAAGGTGACGATTCTGTTTCTGAAGACAGTCTCCAGTGTTATTAATGTAGAAGTGGAATTTCGTACTACAAAGCCAGTATGGTTGTCTGTTGGGGTGTTTTTAATGAGAGAAGAGGTTGGAACGAAAGTTGCATAGTCCGATGGTTTTGAGTTTCTGTCATTTTCTCAGATAAATATATTAGGTTGATCGTTATAATCTACCTCACTTTAGTTGGAAGTAACCTTTATTTTAAATGGATAACATTTGAGATATTTGAAGTGCAAAGATGCAAAATTAATATTGGCAGACATGCCAAAACTCTGATACCATCGGCTTCTGCAGTAACAGATTCTATTAAATTGCCTCAGTATTCCCTTATATGTGGTGACAAATGTTTCATACATGCACCAGTATTTCAGTTAAATATGTAATATCAAATCTACATAATTGTTTTGGTTTTGAAAATGTTATGTTTTCCTCGGACTATGCTGCTTTAACATGAGACGGGAGAACCCAAAGCGAGGGTGACATGTCAAAAATTTAATCAAAATATAATCAAATAGCAGGTGGGTGGGTCGGTAAGCTTGTGTGGGATGTCAACTAGACATGGAGTGAGGCAATGTCCACCAGGGTAGTGGCGACACCTGGAGAATGGCTGGCAGGTCAGCAGCCAATCAGGATGTACGTGAACGAGCGGACCCAAGAGGCGTAGCCACTGCCAGTGTCAGGTGGTGGCACTTGTCATTCCATGCTGAATCAAATGTTCTTCGAAACATTGTGCACAACGCAGACCATCTTCAAATCTGGCGACACATCTGTTTCATGGGACGTCAATATTGTGATCACTGTTTCCGGTCCTGACACGTTCAAGGCCATTTAACTACAGCAACAAATAGAAGGCGATGCTATATTATATTTATATAGCATGGCCTGACTTATTCAGCATCCTATTGGTTAATAGCATCACGTGGGTGCCCCGCCTCCATCTAGCTCAATCTACACAATTCACCCACGATATTTACAAAGGGAAACTGGGGAACAAAGCTATACTATGAGACTTACTGAGATATATGGCATCTTGACCCTTCCACAACATATCTAGGTGATGATTAAGTTTGAAGGTTATAATATATATGAATACGTCAAGGGCGATTGGTGTCGTGATCTAACTAGCAAGGCATGTAATTAGAGCCTATTTTCAAGCACTTGAGGGACACCAAACAAATATGGCGGCGGAGGAGGAGAAAGAATCAATCAATTTTGCATTGAGTGCATATGTGCTTTCTGCACTGCATGATGGGACGTGTTTAATACAGGTAGTTATATGGCATTCTGTCCCATGGTGGGTTCTGTTCACTTAATGGAGAAATGCTGGTGACTCGAAAATCATTTGCCTGACCAATTCACCAGATGGCGCTAGGTAACTTGGTGCACGATATGGTACTCCCTGTTCACAAAACGAAGTGGTCGCAATCAACGGGAAATCTGGAAAGCTGGTTATATCTAGTATCTACATATATATATAATACCAAACAGTGGTTAAGTTTTATGATCGTTCTGATCACTACTCCTCTGTTAATCGGCGCTGCCAACATGATTCATCTACTCCACTGATACTTTGCCATGTATGGGTTGTTAATAGCATGTTTTTTGGTGCCTACCGTACACATTTCATATTAATTTTGATGGTTTTTACTAACTTTGGTCACTTTGATCAGAGTGGCATCCATGTTGAGTCATGTACCTGTGAGTGTTGTTAACTCCGTCATTAGGTAGCGCCTCCCATATGGTTTACCACATAATGGTACACATGGATTCCACAAGATAGCTGCACTATATTGAAACGGGACCATGCATGAGTCCAGAAAATAGCAGAGAACGTCAATATATACACAGTCTCTGAATATAGTCAGAGACCGTGAATATATAAATATATAATGACAGTTCAACAACACAATATTTGGTCCAGGGATTGATATGGATCCTATCTTTAACCTGTGCACAACATGCGTTAAAGCTAGTATATATATATATATATATATATATATATATATATATATATATATATGTATATATATGTCACATCACATTGGACAATCCCATTGGAATCTATCCTCATGAATTACAAATCTCTATCAAATCTAAAGTTAGAATTTTGTTAATATAAATAACGCAAAGAAGAATATGTATTCTCAGTTGTTCCATCATGTTCCTTATTGTGTATATATTTCCTTACCACCACGCGCCTGCATTCATTTGCTGCGGACCTATTGATTGTGGCGCCACCATCGGCAGCGGGACTAACCAACAGAAACAGGCGGCGGGTTGATTTTCACTCCTCCCGAGGGGAAAAAAAGACATATGATTAATGTATGTACACCTGACTAGGCAGGCCTATGTAGATACACCGATACTCTGCTCGAGTTCCCCTCGCCACACTCTACTCATAAATCAGAAGTTGTTGTTTGACACCATTGTGCCAAGGACGGAGATGATGGGAACATTTGCCATCAACTCTCGAATCGGGAACGAGCATGACAGAAGTCTTCATGACTTCTCATGGGATATAATAAAGTGCAATTGTTGTTAGATGATCCCTCTTCCGTGTTGTTAAGTTCATGTGATGAAATTACATATAACAAATATAATGCAGTATAATACAATTATCCACATAAACTTGTATTCTTAAGCGGCGATGGTATTCAAATTACATATAAGCCGTCAAAGCTTGGCCAGGTTCGTTAGTAGACTCGGACCCGGGGAATAAAAATAAAATGTCTTACTTCAAAAACAAAATTACAATGACAAAAGTAGTAAACAGACAAGGTCAGTAAGTGCCTCCTCGATATCTTTGGAAATGTGATTAAAAGGTAGTAAACAAAGACAAAGTCAGTAAGTGCCTCCTCGATATCTTTGGAAATGTGATTAAAAGGTAGTAAACAAAGACAAAGTCAGAAAGCACCTCCTCGATATTTTTTAAAAGGTGATATAATGTTTTATGTAGGGAGAGTTTGTTCAAGTAGTTTTATTTCTCTGAGTAACATATGTAGTCAGTACCATTAATGACACCTTCTGGTACATGCTAAACAAAGTTATAACAATATAGATGGACAGTTACAAGAAAATACAAGCAAAACATTGATATGTTTGTTTGTTTGTTTATTGTTGTTTTACGTCCTAGCAACATGGAAGGTCATATCAGGACGGGCACCAACTTGTGACAGTGCGCACTCATGGAGACTTTATAGTGCTGCCCCACTGGGATACCAGTCAGCCAGCACCATGACCTGATATCCCACTCAGTCATATTATCCTTACACGGAGCCAACCAGTCCAAACATTGATATGGATGAGTAAGTAAAGAATGAGAATAAACATAAAATAATGGCGGTGATGGTTGAAATTGAGGCTTAACTGTGACATCCGGTCCCCAGCAGCGACCATATTCATGCCACTACACCCATATAGAGCATTATCGTAAACAATACTAGGCATATTTCTTGGACAAGTCCTTAAAGCTTTTCATGAGTCATATCAGAACTTGTTAGATAAGAGATCTGTATTGATGAGCAAAGCTGGCTTCTTTTGTTGTGTTGATCCGAGTGGGTGAGGAACAGAAATTCACTAGATCTAATGCTAGGCTTTGACCGAATGGGGGACTGGCCAAATTATATTAGATATAATGCAAGGCTTTGACCAAAATGGGGGGACTGACCAAAGTACATTAGATATAATGCTATATTTTGACCGAATGGGCGGGGGGGACTGACCAAATTATTTCAGATCTAATGCTAGACTTAGACCGAAATGGGGAAGGGACTGACCTAATTATATTAGATCTAATGATAGGCTTTGACCTATTTAAGTGGGGGGACTGGCCAAATTATATTAGATCTAATACTAGGCTTTGACTGTCCTAGTCCTGCTGAGCGCCAGGTTCGGCAGCGACAAGTATACATTTTTAACCAATTGAGTGTTTCTATGTCAGGGTAAATTATGCAACACGGAAACACTACGATGAACAAACAAAGTCGCCAAACATCCTGACTGCAGCTGATAAAGTAGTGATCAAGTGAATACGCTTCAGAGTAGTTGAACACTGGATCGGTCAGGTCAGTGCCCTGCATTATCCGCAGTCCATACTGGTTGGGTCCAGCTGTGGGACGCCGCTTATCGGCGAGGGATGGAGGACCCAGGGACTGGGGACAACAGAGGAGACGCCATCAGCATTGTGCCAAGAGATAACCTGCACTCAAAATGAAAATGTGTCGCTTCTTAATATTAGCGATCGTTCGGAAATGATTCAACTTGCATAATTCGATGAAAGGATAATATTTTCAAAAACAAAGCATATCCCCTAGAGTTGATCCAATGTATCCAACGTAGATACTAGTAGGCTCATTCATCTTTTTTTATTTAGACTCAAACCCATCAGACTTTGCCACTGTAACAGCTGCTGACACCAGCACTCCTCCTCCGGCAGCCGAGCGAACAACAGACTTTACCCATCCACCTGGTTTTTGCTTTCTCACCTTTACCATTGTTACCCTCACCTTGTAAGGCTGAATACTGAATAAAAACATTTACCTCCGCTTATGTGAATCATAATCCAAAAACTATTCACATTGATTTCCTGGAACAAAAGGTCAAAACTTAAATCTGAACTAGTGAGCCACTGTGATCTACATTAGATCGGAATGTGCCAATCTTTTCTTCTTACAAAAGATAATTAATGTTTACTACTCTGTAGAAGTTCATGCTTATCTCTAGTAGGAAGAATGTTCATTTGAATCTGCCATACATATGTAGGGGTGTATGCACAAGCCAATCCGGTAAGGCTCATCATAAAATTGGAATACTGAGATATAAACCGATCACCTCGTGTAAATAGATAAGTGTTCAGCACGAGGCAACTGGGCAGCAATGCAAAATGATAATTATAATATTTTTTCCAGAATGACCTGCTATTGGAGATTTAGATAGGAGAAGCCTAATACCCCAATCACACTATGCTTGCGACCACTTTGTAACCAGACAAAAAACGGTTGGTTGCAAAATGGTCGCAAGTGGTCGCAAAATGGTCGCAAGTTGTTACAAAATGGTTGCAAAGTGGTTACAAAGTGGTTGCAAAGTGGTTACAAAGTGGCCTTCAATTGCTACCGACCTCCTTGCAACCATTTCGGTCAGAAGGAGGTTGCAGCTGCTACATCAAAAGCTTCCTCGTGACTAAAATGGTCGCCGACCATTTTCACAGGTTGGCGACCAGTTGACAACCAGTGGGGTTTTTAGTCGCAAAGTAATCGCCAGTAGTCGCAAGCCCTAGTGTGAATGAGACTTTAATTACCAAAATTGAGATACTCTATCCGATTTATTATAGCATTAAATGAATAATATTCCACCGCACACAACAACCACAAACCCATCCTGCTTCACTAGATATTCACTATGGGGCGGTGATTGATGAGTTAGTGCGGTATCAGACGTGTTACTTTATATGTCCCACATGCGGCGCTTCCTGTCTTATCTCTCAAGGCTGATTACCGGTCGGTGAAGGATAATCTGGATTTACAATGCACACCTTATCGACATCCGCCTATCTGGACGTCCGACCTGGGCACGGATTTTCGTAAAATAACAACCAGTGGATGTCAGCGGCGACGTCCAACTACGCATGTCTCGTGATTACCCACGTGGCTCTCCAAGCACAATCTAGTGGTACTGCTTTTAATAATCGGATGTGCCCTATATATATATATATATATATATATAAATATATATATATATATATATTTATGTATTTGTATATATATATATATATTACAACATAATATATATAATGCACAACAGCTTTAAAATACACCATATTAAATATATATCATATTATATACATAATAAAGTATATAGCACATATACACATGTGTGTGGTGCTTGTCTTTATGACAACAAAAACAGACACGTGGACACATATATTATATACACATAATATATATGCACATAATATATCAATTGGAGGATGTTTGTCATTATCACACACATGTGTACATATAATAATGATAAGCATAAATATATATATATATATATATATATATATATTCAATGACAAGCATCATACACATGCACATAATAAATCAAATTACAATCAAAACACACAGACATACATATATATATATATATATATATATATGTATAATGACACGCATCACCCATATGCATACATGATTGTTATTATCTGCCTAATATATGCTAGGAGAACACGGACGAGTCTATGATATGAAGGTGGGGAATGTGTGACCTGGGACAGTCCATAGTGTCGCCAGTGACCGTGCACCGAGAAGTGAAGTGAGGGAGGAAGGCTTCCGCTGCAGTCTCCGCACAGTGCGCCTCCCGTGGTAGACACACAGACACACACAGACACACCCAGACACACCCAGACACACCCAGACGCACACACACACAGACACACCATGCCGCTTCTCCCAGGCGTTGCTGACGGTAAGTGAGTGGGTGGCCTGAGTTTTGTTATTTAAGTCCTAAAAATATCTAAGATCATACCAACCCATCACAATATGGCAGCTTTATATCGCTCCCACGCATGGGTACTGTGCCATCAGATCGATGGCCTGCTATCCTGGTTGTGACCTGGTAGTCTATTCGGTCACATTATCCTGATAATGAGACAGGTGCATGGTGCGCTATCCTGGTAAGACCGAACGCCAGATTGGCCAGTGGCTATCATCAATGTGTATGAGTGTTTGGGTTGACCCTACCGGGGATCGAACTCGCTACCTGCTGCACAAGAACAAAAGCTGCCACTCTGTCTTGTTTCAATTATCTAAGCACTCTATCCAAGGACTGGTGTTCAAGCTCTAATAATTGTTGCCAGAAATGAGATCGACCTGCTTCATATCTGGTCATGGTTCACTTGTTAAATTAAGTGTATGGGATACGGAGGACAATTACATTATTAAATTTACATAGTCCGATGGTTTTGAGCTTCTGTCATTTTTTAAGATAAATATACTAGATTGGTTGTAATAATCAACCTTACCCCTGTTTGAAATATCTGTTATTCGTTAGCTCTGGAAATATATGAAGTAAAAACAATTCAAAGTAATGTTGGCATGCTTGTTGACATTCTGACACCATATGCTTCAATGGTAATACTAATAGGATCTATTAACTTGTCTCAGTATTCCCTTCTATGCAGCAACAAATACTTAAAGTTGCATAGTCCGATGGTTTTGAGTTTCTGTCATTTTCTGGGATAAATATATTTGGTTGATCATTATAATCTACTTTACTTTGGTTTGAAGTAACTTTTATTTCATATCGCTAACTTTGGAGATATTTGAAGTGCAACCATGCACAATTAATTTTAGCAAGCACGCCAAAACTCTGACACCATAGGCTTTAGTAGTAACAGGGTCTATTAAATTGACTTATTATGCCATTCTATGCAGCAACACATGCTTAATATGTGCACCAGTATCTAAGTTAATTACATATGTTGCCTCACCAACATATCTAAATCACGACACTCGTACAAAGGACTAACAAACAAGTTTATAATCAGAATTTATTGATTATGACATCAAATTCAAGAATTGCACAATCAGACACTGCCTCGGGGGGGGCGCACAGGAGGCAAGCTCCGACACTGTCACAAGGTGATGAACAACAGGCACTGGGACCTGGCGACTGGAAGCCTGGCTTCTGTATTGATTATGACATCAAGTTCAAGAATTGCACAAACAGACACTGCCTCAGGGGCGCACAGGAGGCAAGCTCCGACACTGTCGCAAGGTGACGAACAGCATGCACTGGGACCTGGCGACTGGAAGCCTGGCTTCCGTGACAGTGCACCGTGGGTACACGACATGAGTAACCGTACAACTTACATTCTTCAACGACCTACATATATATATCAATCAAGGGTAACAAAATCAAACGAACAGTACACACCCTCAGCACTTAACCCCTACCGCGGTTACCATCTAAGTAGAGGGTTGGGTGGGTGGGGAAGTCAGTGTTGCGCGAACTGCCACCGGTGGAGAAGTGATGAGCAGGCAAGCTTCAAGTCTCGTGATCAGCTCTAGCCAACCTTCGTGCGCTTTGTCCGAATGTCGCGAATTATGTAGAATCAGATCTAGATGAGTGCTTTGGGTTGAAGATTTTATGTTTTTATCGGACTATGCAACTTTAATGAATGGATCAGTATATAAGTTGGATATGGGATAAAATCCAGATAGCTGTTTTGATATTTTGATGCTTTCATCGGACTATGTAGCTTTAATAGTCCCGGCTTCATCGGATTATGTAGATACAAGATTCACCCCGTACTGCTGCAGTAGGGGTGCAAACCAACCCTATGTAAAAGCTGTCGAAAATACGGGTCAAAGAATTGAGAGCCTAATTTCACAATCTAAGAAGCAACATTTATTCTTTACATATGTATTATTGATAGCCCGTTGCCTTTGAGTTGAAAAATATAATATAATATCTAGTTTAATGCAATTTAAAAGTGGAATCGACGGCGTTCTGTGGCCACCATCTTGTCTTTTTGCATTCTCTCCCATTTCACCAACTCTGTGCCTACATGGGTAGCCATTTGATACTGGAGCCACAGTTTCTAGGTCATGTTACATACTAACGCTATTTTCGCCCGTATTTATATCAGGCTGGTCTTCACCCATGTACTACAAGTACCTGGTGAATCTTTTATCTACGGATTATGCTGCTATAATGTCACCGGTTTAACTATCGTACTTTTGTTTCCATAGGAAATGTCCCTACAGATGAAGTAGTTGGTAAGTGAATAATTATGTTATGAATATATAATATCGCAATACTTGAAGGCCACCTTTCACGTGTCTGATTGGCTGGATGAAAGTTGCCTTTGAAGACAATTTGTGTACAGTGTTGTATGTTTAAAACAAATGTGAATATATCACAGTGAATTGGTAGGTTGTTTAGATTGGTATCTCTTGTCCCCACTTTATTATCAGATTAAAATGCCAAATTAAAGCTACCATTATGGTGCCACATTCTGCATAATTAGCTGTAACAGGATGCAGTAGCCGGGTCCCCAGGCCCATGGTTAATTTAGGGTAATATTGCATAAATGTTTTCATTAAACTCCAGAAAGATTTGAAGTGTAAACATGCCACATTAAACTCTGACCCCACAGGCTTCAACAGTAACAAGTTCTATTAAGTTGACTTAATAGACCCTTCTCTGTAACAAGAAATACTTAATAAGTGCACTAGCAACATAAGTTGGATTTGCAGGTTCAAATCTAGATAAGTGGTTTGCCTTTGAAAATGTTATGCTTTTATCGGTCTCTGCAACTTTAAATATGTGCTAAGTAATACAATATGTGATTATAAACAAGCTACTACTTCATGTTATTAATCATTGATAGTTAGAAATGCCGGCTGAGAATGAACGCTAGGCCTGACCAGTCACCGGTGGCGCCAGTGGCCAGAACATGAACTAATACGGCTATCGTTAGTTGCGCACTCGTTATGGATAGAACAGTTATGTGTGAGAAGAATGATTTTGTTTATATTCCAATTATTTCATTATGGAGCGCCTAGCCTAATGTGTTCCTCGAAGCTGACACCGCAGCGCCATCTATGTGTGGTAATTCCCTGATGTTGCCAATGCGCTATAGGCATACATGAAAAAAGGAAATTCTGCATGGAAATGAAGAGTTCAGGCGCCAAAACCAACAAATCCATTTTAGTTGTTCTCGGTCAAATAAAATGTCTTCTTGTGCTTTACATGTAAAGTCTATCAATTTCATATTAGGTATTTCGTTATATAGGAGAGGATGTGCTGGTTTCTGTGAAATGGATTTGAATGTCGCAATGATGGAAACTTCAGCTGAAACCTGGTAGTCATGGTTTTATGCCGGTCAAAATGGCGCGTGTCGGTTTTTATCCCCTAAACTCTCCAAATGCTTGACTCGATTCTGCATCGTCACTGTGTCCATGGGGTTAGAACAGGGCATGAGCAAGACTAGGTCGACTACTTCTAAGCCAATAGGCAATCGGGTGGACAATCATTGCAATGCTGGAAGACCTTCCAAGATGGTGGTCGATAATGGACCTATTCTCTGCAGGAAATGGCCCGGGAACTAGACTATCTGGAACCGGCCTGCTACACCTGGACCCCTGGTGGGGGAGATAAGGGGCTGGCTGGATTTGTTGGTGGGAGGGGGGGTAGTGACTGTGGGTTCTTTTTACCACTTCTGTTCATTAAAGTTGCATAGTGCGATAAAAGCATCAAATTTTCAAAACCAAGACAATTACCTAGATCTGATCCTATATATCTAACTTAGATACTGACGCACATATTAACCATTTGTTGCCGCATAGAAGGGAATACTGGGTTAATTTAATAGAATATGTTACTGCTGAAGCCTGGTGTCAGAGTCTTCAAAGTTAGTCATTTAAGACAAAAATTACTTTAAACTAATGTAAAGTAGACAATCGCAATCAATTTAATATATGTATCTCAGAAAAGTGGCAGAATCTCAAAACCATCGAACTATGCAACATATAATAGTACATTTTAGAAATGCACGATCTTAATACCCATATTTAAAGAACTCCTATGTTATAGTTGCCTTTAAAACATACAAGGTTTGAATAGTCGTATGCAAATACCTCATAGATAATAGGTTTTGTATCAAATATTCGAAGCATTAAGAGCTGTATTTAAATCATTCCTATATCATATTTGTAATTAAAATATACAAAGTGTTAGAAGTCACTCACGATGCTTGTGAATATATCAAGTTGGCTTTGTTGTGTTCGTGAACCCCTTGAAACCAGCAAAAGTCTCGTTTATTTTGCTGAATCGATTGACATTGTAGCAGGGATCTGGGGGGAAAACCTGTTTGGAAGTAAAGGGGAATTCCTGGTCAGTGTGTTTGTCAGCAGCCAGGTGTGTGCTAAGTCCCCGTTGCCAACACTCTCTGTACGTGGAGCATATATAAACCGGATGAATAGTTAATATTAAATGAAGCGCGCGTGCGCATAGAGGGAATCGGTAATGAACATTGGACCAGATGTGCGCCTACGCCCACAGGTTAGTTCCACCTGTCAAACATGTCCGCCAGCCGGAGATGCCGCTAATAGCTGATTGGCACTTGTGCTATATAAATAGGGTATATTCTGTTTGTTTGTTGGGGGTTTTACATCCTAGCAACATTATGTTAGGACAGGTACTAGATCAAATATTGACCCCCAACCAGAGTTGGGGTGAATGACAACTCTGCTTAAATCCAAGCAAAGATTACCTTAAAGCTGCATAGTCCGATGAAATATCAAATTTTCAAAACCAAGCCAATTATCTAGATTTGATTCTACATATCTAACTTAGATACTGATGCACTTATTAAGCATTTATTTCTGCATAGAAGGCAATACTGAGTCAATTTAACAGAACCTGTTACTGCAGAAGTCTATGGTGTCAGAGTTTTGACAAGCTTGCCAAAACTAATTTTCCATGTTTGCACTCAAAATATCTCAAAGGTTTACCATTTAAAATAAAAGTAACTTTGAACTAATGCAAAGTAGATACTAGTGATTGATCTAATATATTATTCTCAGAAAAATTAAGAAATTCAAAACCATCGGACTATGCACCTTTAATATGAATCAGCTAAACAAGCTGTTGGTGTCCTTATTCCAATGTGGAGTGTTTATCTATTTTGGCTAGAGTTTCAGAACTGGGACAGAATGGGGGGAAAACAAGATGGCGGTTATTGGATGCTCTCGATTCAACTTTAAAAGTCTAGTAATCTACATGATTTCATAAATTATTCACTCCAAAGGTAGTGGGCTAAGATACGTATGCATTTCAACAATATATTTAACATATTAGCTTGCAAATTCATGCGGATATGTCCATAACTCAGCCTTTCGACACTTATATATATGGTTGTTTAATTAGCAGCGGGGGTAACTCGTGTTACTGTAATAACCCAAGCAAGATGACTCAATACAACATACCTGACACAGGAATGACATCCGAAGAGAAATGCTTAGTATCACAAGTTGTACAGCTGCTATATCCCTTTTCACTGACACTTGCTCTGAAGCTATATCCTCGAGACGTGTATGTGATTGGTGGAACATTTTTTGGATAACCACAGCTCATAGTGCTGATTGACAACCCAAGGTTCCCTCCCAACCCAAGACTACATTCCTCCCCGCCTCTCAATACTCCCCCAGGTTATCTAATTCTACCTGCACCAGCGAGCTCTGGCAGGTGGCGCCTTTACATATTTAATACTGCTTTCCCTTCTTGGCTAACCTTGCCTCCTCCCACATGTATGCGCGGCAACAGCCGTGGATGTAGGTGGCGCCCTCTATGTGTTCAAGTTAACCACTTCTCCACACATTTAAATATTTATCTTGACCCTTCCCCGCACATCACTAATCTTTAAATACACAGATTGTTCTCGTCGCTGTACCTTTATTAAAACATCGGAAAATGTTGCTACTTGCGATTAGGGCAAGTGAATTCAAATAGGTCTATAACAGGATCGAAAGGGTTCCCAAATGTCACTAGTATTTCATGTATATATATCTATCTATATATATCTATATATATACATATCAACATGTAGGACTGGTCGCGGTAGCCGAATCGATAGCAGCGCTGTCTGGTTTCTTGTGTTGAAGGTCGTGGGTTGGAACCCCAGCCGAGTCAAACCGATGACTTATAAAACTGATATGTGTTGCTACCTAGCCTGGTGCCCAACACTAATGGGATAGGGCAAGGACTGGTGTGCTCAGTATAAGGATAATGTGACTGAGTGGGAGATCATGTCATAGTCCTGCTGGGCCAATCTTCCAGTGAGGCAGCAATATAGTGGTGTTCTCTCTGGGGGAGTGGTTAGAGTGTACTCCTAATCTGAAGGTCGGTGGTTTGATTCCCTAATTTGGATTTCCACCAGTGTCTATACCTTACAGTGTCATTAAAAGCCAGTTGCCCTCATACCATGTCTATGTGATGTGGGAGCTTAAAAATCCCTTGGGTTGGTAAAACTGTCTAATGTTGAAAACAAGTCTATTCAGACTTATACATGATAGCCAGATTAAATCTCAAAGAAAAATATTAAATCAACATGAGTGTGCAGTCTATTACAAGTTGGTATCCATGCTGATATGAATTCTATGTTGCTAGGACATGAAGTGCCAGTAAACATCCAAAACAACATGCAGGCTTTATTGTCTCCTAAATGGAACCATAGCTGCTTGGAAACGTCAAATGTCAAGCATTTGCTTTGGCTACGTCCACTTAGTAATGCCAATACTTCACTGAACTCGGTATTTTGCCGAATATTACGAGTAAAGAGAAAAAGGGTTTTTTAGTTAAATGAAACGTTGACATTTTCTCGTGTGGTTCTTTGACAGCGTGCTTTGCAATAACAACTTGGCCCTCTGCAGTTGGCTGTCTATGGTTCTTGGGGATTTTTATTTTGTCTTTGTTCTTTCTTTTCTTTTAGGAACATTCCGAGTCAAGTCCGGCTTGGCTCAGATGACCAAGGGAGGTGTGGTAATGGACGTGGTCGATGCTGAACAGGCGAGGATTGCCGAAGAGGCCGGGGTGAGCAGTTCATCTCACCATGCTATATTGCTGAGCAGCTAGCTCCCCTTGTGCTATATAGCAGAGCAGTTCGGTGCCCTCGTGCTATATAGCAGAGCAGTTCGGTCCCCTCGTGCTATATAGAAAGGCAGTTCGGTCCCCTCGTGTTATATAGCAGAACAGTTCGGTCCCCTCGTGCTAGATAGAAGAGCAGTTCGATCCCCTCGTGCTAGATAGAAGAGCAGTTCGATCCCCTCGTGCTAAATAGAAGAGCAGTTCGGTCCCATCGTGTGAAATAGCAGAGCAGTTCGGTCCCCTCGTGCTAGATAGAAGAGCAGTTCGTTCCCCTCGTGCAATATAGCAGAGCAGTTCAGGCCTCTCGTGCTATGTAGCAAAGAAGTTCGGTAACCCTCGTGCTATATAGCCGAGCAATTCGGTCCCCTCGTGCTATATAGCAGAGCAATTCGGTCCCATAATGATATATAGCAGACAGTTCAGTCCCCTCTGCTATATAGTAGAGTAGTTCGGTCTCCCCGTGATATATAGATTTGCAGTTGGTTCCCGCGTGCTATAAAGATGAGCACTTCTGTCTAGTAACTTAACTGATACCCACGCCTATCTCATATATCTCATATCTTATCTATCTCAGCTAATATTCTCTCAATTGATTGCTATGTTAGGAATCTTTATAAGAAATAGTTATTTAGAACTAATATACATGCCTGAAACTAAGTGAAAGTAGCGCCCTAGAGGAAAAAACAATAAAACACTATATTTTGTCGAGTGACCCATTAATGAAAGAAAAACACAATTCTCGTCATAAGCCGTGTTCACACGGACAAAATCTAAAGCGATTTAGGCAAGGCGGGTAGCAGGAGTCGAATTAGCCGCCCATTCAGACGGGCACTACTTGGGACGGAAGTCAATATCTGCGCATGAGCAAGTACGAGAGAGTGGGTTCGACCTAGATAAGTATGTACTGAATCGTATTGGTTTGGAACGGTCAAAACTTCTGCTGGGCAGTGAAAACCTATAAATAAATGACAAAAAAAATATATATGAACCTCTATCTGCTTCATAGACCAAATTTTGATCGACTGGAAAGTCAACAAACTATAGCCGTGTTCACACGGACGATGTAAATCGATTCGTAGAAAGCGACTTGTATAGTTCGCATCACATTTCTCGTGTGAACGGACGTCTGATGCGGATTAGGGCTGATTCGATTCACGTGATGCGGATCCTGTAGACCACCTAAGCGAGGTAGTCTACGTGAATCGATTCCTGTGATGCGGATAATTTTGCCCGTGTGGACGCAACCGACTTACGTGATGTGGACTAAGCACGTCGATATATACTATAATTTGGTCTATGAAACTGCTAGATGTGCACATATATTTTTTTCATCATTTATTTTTAGGGTTTCACTGCCCAGCAGAAGTTTTGACCGTTCCAAACCAATACGATTCATTAAATACATATCTAGGTCGAACCCACACTCTCTGGTGCCAGCATCGTCGAACCCAAAATGGTGCTGGTTAGCCTGGACTTGCTCATGCGCAGATATCCACTTCCGCATCACGCAGTGCCCGTGTGAACGGGCGGCTAATTCGCCTCACCTGATTCGATTTGTGTGATGCGCCTCACATTTTGTCCGTGTGAACACGGCTTAAGGTCTCGACTGCGCATGCGTGTCACGTCCTTAATCCGCATCAGTGCGTCCACATGGGCAAAATAAATCGATTCACAGAAATCGACTCACGTAAACTACCTCGAGAGGTAGTTTACAGAAACCGGATCACAGGAATCGATTCAGCCCTAATCCGCCTCAGACGCCCGTTCACACACAAAATGTAACCCAAACTATACAAGTCGCTTTCTACGAATCGATTTACATCGCCCGTGTGAACACGGATTATATAGTTGTTCAAAACAAACTTGCACTTTCAAATTGTCATGTCAGGCATGCGCAGTGATGGCCCTGGAGAGAGTTCCGGCCGACATCCGGAAAGATGGTGGTGTGGCACGCATGGCTGACCCGAAGGTAAGGTCAAGTCTTGTGTTTGTAAAATATCATATTTCTATTCTTAGAATTACTATCCGCAAAATATGTTTACGTATATCGTGGTAGAGTTGCATAAGCCATCGGTTTTGGAAAATAATTGGAACAGGTTTTAGATAAATATATTCGGTTGAGTTAGTCTGCCTTGTTTCCACTAAAATATATTTTATGATAAATGGTTAACTTTAGAGATATTCGAAGTTAAAGCATGTAAGATAATTTGTGCGTTCAAGCTATGTGCAATACATCACTTAATTTGTATATGCACGTCAAAATGTTGGATACAATAGGCTTCAAAAGTCCCAGGTTCTACTAAATCCCTTTCTATTCCCTTGGATGCTTCCACAAATGTTTAGTAAGTGCATCGGTATCTAATTTGGGTATATTAATTATTATGATCAAATCGAGCTAATGGTTTGGTTTCGAAAATTGTATGTTTTCATCGAACTACACAGCTCTAAGCATTGGAAATTTCAACTGTGGAAAATTGGTCTTCCTCATTCCATTGCTCCTTCCCCTATCCTAGCAGTGTTAAGCTGGGTACTGAAAAGTATCAATATTTAAGTCATTGTTTTGACTCAGCCAGGGGTTTGAAACCAGGGTTCAAATCGCATAATCTGCCAGATGAGAAGCAGGCGCTCAACTTATTAGGTCATCCCATCTGGCTATTATGTTGCTATTGCTAGCCTATTCTGAATGTCAAAATCAAAACCATGCAAAACACAGGGGACTAATGTTCCTGATAATTGTTCAACCTCCAGAGAATCAAAGAGATCATTAAGGCTGTGACAATCCCAGTCATGGGCAAGGCTCGGGTAGGACACTTTGCAGAAGCGCAGATACTCGAGGTGCTCGGTGTCGACATGGTGGACGAGTCAGAGGGTGAGAACTGAGTTTTTACTAATGGTTTCCAATGCGTTTATATATAAGCAATTATGCGAGTATAAAGATGCGGAATGGAATTCCAGCTATTATCCACTACGTGATGCATTCTAACTCTATATGATGCCATACTATATGTCTGGCCCCATCTTCCATATGACCGGTTGCGCCGCCACCGGCGATATTCCGAACTGGAGGATTACCACTGTACCACTCGTACCCGGGACATTTATATATATATATCTGTGTGTATATATATAAAGACAATTCCCTATATAAAGAGAGAGAGAGAGAGAAAGAGAGATGTTTCAAGTTTTTGCTGATCCCTCAGGAAGGACTGAAGCTGTGACCCAGCCCGCCGGGTCGCAGCTACAGCTTAAATGGTGGAACGTGGGGGATGGTCAGGTCACCCTCCCTCCCAGGCTTATCTTTCGCTATTGAACCTATACTTTGAACTTATTTCGCACTTATAACCGTGTGCCTTGGATTACCATACTTGGTATTTGCCATTGCCATATCATATATTTGTTTCTAATGTACATTGCAGTGAAATTGTGCTGATTATTTTGAAATTTGATGCAGTCGATTACTTTGAAATTTGATGGCTCGGTTGCGACAGACGAGTGATTTGACAGTTTTGTTCTTTCTCAGTGCTGACAGCGGCAGACGCCGAGAACCACATCGACAAGCGGAAGTTCAACACGCCGTTTGTGTGCGGCGCGCGCAACCTGGGAGAGGCACTGCGCAGAATCGAAGAAGGGGCGGCCATGATCCGCACCAAGGGAGAGGCAGGCACCGGTGAGATGTGTATTTATAGTGCTTAAAGGGCTTGTAACATGACCAAAACAATTTTACTAATTGGCAATTATTATGATCACATATGCCTAGTCATAATTGGCATAGCATGAAACAACCTATTCTCTATGAGTTATTTAGGGCCCAGCTATGGTCTGAGGGTCTATGTGGTCAAACTGTGGCTATCGGGGTCAATGAGCCCTCCAAATGGCTCTCTCAGATGTTAAAGTGATGTAGGTCAGAGAATAGTTACACATTTTGATTAGTTTTCTCTATAAAATAAAACTGAAACATCCTTAGGTTTTATAATATGCCTTCTAAGGGGTCATCCAAAAGTCTTCGACATTTTCAAGGTAGTACAAAGAGTATTACTTTTTCAGACCCCCCCCCCCCCTCGCCAACAAAGTACATACACATCAACATTTGGTACAGACCCAGATGGGGTGGCCAAATTAGTTGAGCACCTGCCTCCCGTTGTGGTAGCAGAGAGCGTGTATATAAACAGATGAGAGGGACAACTCCCATACTAGACCATGTAACAGCTGCCGACTGTGGCGCTCCAAGTGGTGGTTGTTGAACAGTATATGACACAGCTGTCAAACTCAAGGCATTGTCAATGGCCGTGAGCAATCTTCGTACAGAAAAAGTTAAATATCTCTAAAACCACATGACCTAGACACAAACCGCTTGGAACACATATAGAAAACATATTTAACGATGAGACTATATTAAATTCATATGGCTAGGGTTCTGTATTTCTATTAATTTTGAATAAAATACACGTTTTGCACTACACGTACGGCAAACTCAAGGCATTGTCAATGGCGGTGAGCAATCTTCATACAGTAAAAGTGAAATATCTCTAAAACCACATGACCTAGACACAAACCGCTTGGAACACATATAGAAAACATGTTTACCAAAAGGATTAGATCAAATTGATAAGGTTATGCTTCTGCATTTCTATTAATTTTGAATAAAAACAAATGTTTTGCACTGCACGTACCGGCAAACTCAAAGCTTGTTCAACACTAACCGCCAGGAACGCCACTGTAGCCTGTGTTACCGATTTTCGCGGGAGTTGTCCCTCTCATCTGTTTATATACACGCTCTCTGGTGGTAGGTTATGGGATTCGAATCCTCAAGTTCGAATCCTGATCGAATCAAACCAATGTATTCTAGTGGCGACCTAGCCTGGTGTTTGGTATTACTAGGATAGGGCAAGAAGCAGTGGAATGAGGAAGCTCAATTGTCTGCGGTTGAAAATTGCCCTGCTTAATCAACTAATGTACACCAAAGGTCCTATAATACTAAGACGGCTCACTCAGCCTGTACTGTGTAATCAAAATGATCAAACCCACCCTGGTACGCTGACTGTTCTCTTGATTACACAGTTGCTATATTATATGTATATATGAATGTGAAAGATGTGTGATGATGGCGATGAAGATGATGCTGATGATGATGTGAATGTGTTCATAGCAATTTCATATTGATGTGTATTCATACTTACCTATATCATGTATAATATAATTGTATGTGTTTACATGTGAAACACCAACCAGCATCCGGGCTGATCAAACCCACCACAAGGTGGCACTGCAAAATGTACACTAGCATGGGAGATAGGGAGTGAACTGTCTTAGTGTTATAGGGTTTTTGTGTACACACACACAAAATGTTCTTCGAAAAATATCAATATTTTATCAAACGATTAAAATTGTACTTGACCGGCACCTCTCACCCTGTTGTACGCTTTGTATGACCCAAAATGCTGAAGCTCTTTGACCGCGCCTTCTAATCTATATAATACCACCTTTCCCTTTCCTGTATGACATCACAGACGGTGTTGTTTGACCTTCAACTCAGAAGGCAGGGTCTGATCTCTCCAGGACTACTAAGTACACAGGGTACCCAAAAGCTGGTCTTACTAGTTCCGAGTGCAATACAGTTGCATATTCCGATGTTTTTGAGTTTCTGCAATTTTCTGAGATAAATACATCAAGTTCATTTTGATAACCTACTTTACTTTAGTTTGAAGTAACCTTTATTTCAAAGCTAACTTTGGAGATATTTGAAGTGAAAACATGCTAAATTAGTTTCGACAAGCACATCAACATTCTGATACCATAGGCTTCAGTAGAAACAGGTTCTATCAAATTGGATTTAATATCCCATTCTATGCAGCAACAAATGCATAATAAGTGCATCAGTACCTTTGCTGAATATTATCAGATCAAATCTATTTAAGTGTAGATTATGGGTTTTGAAATGTTTATATTTTCATCGGACTGTGCAGCTTTAATGTTTTATTCAGATATAGTGAATATTCATGTAAGGAATGCATGTTGAAATCATGTGACCAGAGCTTTAGTGTAACTGTAAGTGTAATGCCATACTCACCTCCCCCCCCCCCCCCTCCCCCAAACTCCCTCTTGCAGGTAACGTCATTGAGGCAGTGCGTCATGCACGCTGTATCAGGCGAGAGATCGGGGTCGCCAGGTGCATGGACGAGGCTGAACTGTACTCATACGCCAAACAGCTGCAGGTCCCACATGACTTGCTGAGACAGACGGCAAAGCTCGGTCGCCTCCCGGTCGTCAACTTTGCTGCCGGCGGCATCGGTAATTCTTTCTCATTTTTTTCGTTTTTTAATGAATTACTCAAATAATTTCTAATTTTTACATTTTTTTATTTAATAATTCAAAAAGCATATACATATATTTATGTCTGGTTTCAAGTTGCATATCCCAATGAAATCATAATATTTTCAAAGCCAAAGTATTTATCTAGATTTGATCATACATACTTTTTATTAAGGTACTAGTGTGTTTATTCATGTTAAACCTAGCTGGCTTCATCTGTTTATTCAAAATCACATTTATCCCTCTAAATACACAATAAACAGCAATGCTGATACACCGGTCTTCTGGCATTTGTGATGTTGCTGAACAATATATGAATGTAGAAACGTGGAAATGCCTTGTTAAGCATGTGATATAAACACAATCAATGCATTTAATATATGTTTTAACAAATGTGTGCACTTATTTTTATTTATTATGAGCGCAGCCACACCGGCTGATGTCTCCCTGATGATGCAGATCGGGTCGGGCATCTTTAAGTCTGACAATGTTTATAAACACAATCAATGCATTTATTATATGTTTTAACAAATGTGTGCACTTATTATTTTTTTATTATGAGCGCAGCCACACCGGCTGATGTCTCCCTGATGATGCAGCTAGGAGTGGACGGAGTGTTCGTCGGGTCGGGCATCTTTAAGTCTGACAACCCACGCAAGAGGGCAGCAGCCATCGTGCAGGCCTGCACTCACTACAATGACCCCAAGGTCGTAGCCGAGGTCAGTGAGGACCTGGGCGAAGCAATGGTTGGCATCAACTGCGACGAGCTCCAACAGAAGTGGTCTGTCCGAGAGAGCAAGATGGATTGATGTTTTTTAACACAACTACCGATTCAATAGCTTCGCATTCGTTAATAATATCGATATTCCTAATATTATTGACCGGCGTTCCCAAATTTGATGATATAATAAATCGACTAAGAAATGCAGCCTCTTAATATCGCTTTGATATTAAGTCTACATCATCTGAGTATATCGTGCTGGAAATATATATATCCAGCTACAATTAAAGTGTGTGTCTCAAGTGTGGGCTGTAGGGAATTGTAATAAGTTAGTTAGTAACACTAACAACTTATATTAATGTGAAGTAATGTTAGCGCATTGCGTTAAGTCACAACTGAGCATAGAGTCTAACATTGGGTGTTATCGAAGAAATCGGTCACCATTCACAACAGGTGGGCCTATATGGATAACCATTTCAAATATAATCATTCGGCATATGAATAAATCGTCACCATGTTGTTTGTTATTTATATATTCACTGTAATTTCGCATATAAACACATATATTAATTGGGGTGGTGCCCAGTGATGTGGTGCTAAAAGTAAAAGAAGTGATGGAACGCCGGTCTGGATTTATTTGAAATAGTGAGGGAACGCCACCCCCACCCCTCCCAAACAAAGTATGGGAAATAAAGGAATGCCGTTCCCACGCTTTCGCACGGCACTACACCACTGGCGGTACCGGTTCTAATTATTTACAGTGTCCTTGTCACTTCAGGTTGTCAATTCAATTTCTCTGTTGAATTCATAGGCATGGACCTGCTGTTGAATTAATTATACTGTAGACCCATACATTATTAAATGAGTAGATTATACGTTCCTGTCTTGCTTCCCGTTTCTCAATATGGAATGCCTTAAGCCCGGTTCACACTGGTGAGTTAAGTCGGCTTAACTAATTCGCCTCCTTTAGTTTGAATCAAATTGGTCGTGTGGACGTGATGTTGGGGCAACTTAGGCATGAGCCGACTCACCAAGTTCGCTTCAAGTAAACCACTTCTCGAGGTAGTATAGATGAAGCGAACTAGCTTAAGTCGGCCCGGCCCACCTTGCTTGTGTGGACGGTAGCGGTTTACTTGAAACGGATTAAGCACGTCACACTATATAATATAATTTGGTCTATGAACCGGCTAGAGGTGTACAGATATTTTTTTTATGATTTATATTTAGGTTTTCACTGGCCAGCAGAAGTTTTGATCGTTCCAAAACAATACGATTCAGTCCATACATATCTAGGTAGAACCCACACTCTCTCGTGGCGACGTCGACTAACCGAAACTGGCGCTGGTTAGTATGGACTTGCTCATGCGCAGAGATCGATTTCCGCCTTAAACTGCCCCAAGTACTGCTTGTGTGGACAGGACGCCTAGTTCACCTCCTCTAGTTCGCCTTATCTAGTTCGGCCTAAAGTTGTGCTGTGTGAACGGGGCTTAAGTTACGTGATCTAGAATGGAACTGGTGAAATATAGTGGCGCCACCTAATGGAGACGAACTGCGAAAGTATAGCCTTTGAGATTGACCCTTTTCAACATAGATGTCGCTGTCTCGGCCCCTCAGTGGCGCCACCAACCGTTCAGGTGCGCCGACTAGACAATCTGCTGTCATGAATTTATGAAAGCCAAGTTTCTGTTCGTTATCTGCCAATCTTTCGCTGCAAAGCACGCTCCTGTGCGAGGTAAAACATTTCGACGCGTGACTCTATCGCCATGTAGTGCGCCGCAAGAGTAAGCTCCGAAACCGCCGGGGTAGCAAGCCAGCACCCGGCACCAACCTCGCCACTACCGGGGCTTGTTGACTGCAGTCGGTGTCGGGCGGAAGTTTGTGGCCGGACCGCCGGGTGTCAGTCTGTCGCCAGGCCGTCGGCTTTCCACCTGACGCCCGGCCCCCGGGTAGGAAGGAGATGGGTGTCAGCGCCTGACAGCTAACAGACGTGACGGGTGCCTGGCAAAGGAGTTTAGAACTCCATTACATCTAAGGCGATCTGATTGCGTTTGCTTCAAGTGTTGACACATTAATATAAACATGTGTTGGAACCGTCCGTAAGTAATCAACATACCTACTGAAGATATAACTTATTCTTACTCAGTTACTGGTCATAAACGCACACTCTCTCCTGTGTGAAGAAGTACCCTTCCTCTCCAGTAGCCAACTACTCAGTCAGTATGTCGACTCTCCGGGAGTACGTAAGCAAGCTGCATCGCATGATGAACTTCATGGTGCTTGACATCCCTGAGGGGACCAACAAGGAAGAGCTACTTGTCACAATGGAAACAGACAATGTTGAGCGCCTTCAGACGTTACTGGAGCAGGACCGGGCCAAGAGGATGTGGCCTATCCAGGCAGTTCCACCAGAGCCAGAGGATTTGGAAGTTGTTGCCCCAGGAGTGGTGTCACCGATGAATGTGGGAAATGCAGTGATTACAGCATCTGGTTCAACATCACCAGATGACCCAACCACATGCTCTTCCACCTCCTCTACATGCAGCCCGGAGGAAGTGGTCACTGATCGGACATCAGCACTGGTCGTCCCTCCTGTTGATGATGATGAGGAGGAGGATCAGGAGGATCGTAGAAGGATGTTCCGCATCTGGAGAAGCACATCAAACGATGTTGAAGAAGATGGGAAACATCTGCAGTTTGTGACCGGATCGACACTTTTGCACATTGCTGCCAAGTATGGTGCCATTAAGAATGTGAATGCTTTACTCAGCACTCCTGGCTTCCATCCTAACATGTATATAGCTGATTATGGAGGTGCCTTGCCACTTCATTGGGCAGTGGCAGGAAATCGGCCCCAAGTCGTGGATCGCCTCATCAAGGCTGGCTCCAGGGTAAATGTTGGAGACGTGCTTGGAAGAACTGCATTGCATATTGCTTGCTCAAAGGGGAACATTGGTTGTGTGAAAGCACTGCTCCAGGTGCCTGATCTTGATTTGAATGCAAGAGACCCAGATGGGTTTACAGCACTAATATCGACAATGCTACGACAAAGGCGTTATTATCACCGGGAAGTGAATGGCAAGCCCAACACAGCCCGACATGTTGAGATTATGAGATTGCTCATCACAGCTGGTGCAGATCTAAACTTTGTAGCCAAGAGTGGGTTCTCTGCCCTCCATCTGGCAGTTCATTTGGCTGATATAGAACCCTTTATAGACTGCCTTTTGGATTCAGATGTTAACATCGATCAACGTATCTCAAGTGGTAATACAACCATCAGTACTCCTTGTTCGGGTGGTGGGTACCATGACTGCAGCAATATTTATGGACCTACTCCTTTGTGGTTCGCCATTGCTGGTGGTCACCTGGTGGCAGCGTGCAAGCTTATTTTGGCCAATGCTGACTTGGAAGTTTGCTGCCGCAAGCAAAGTGTGTCTAGCATGGATCAGCTCAATGCTCTACCGAAGCGTGATGTCTTCGCTGAAATGGTGCTACAGTTCACTAGTAGAGACTACCTTGGTGTACGGCCATTGGATTCAATGGCACTTTGTGTTGACACAACCTTTGAAAAGGTTATGACCCCCTTTGGTATTGCTATTACCCATGACCTCTTCCATTTTGCATTTGATATCGTTCAAAGTGGCTTCGCAATGTCTCAGCACGACCAAGAGTGGTTCCAGAGTCGGCTTGAGCGGCTTGCACTGACTGAGCTTCCGGAGCTACTGATGAAGGCACGAGCAGGTCGCGTTCTACTTGCAGAGCTTATAAGTGTTCGTTCACTGCAATGGTGGTGCCGAAGGTGTATTCGGAACTGGCTTCCATCTGGTTTCAGTAGGTTAGAGACAGCTGTAGGCAGTCTCGATCTACCCTCTAAGATGAAGGATTATCTCCTATTAAAAGATGTTTTCATAAATGCTCAGGTGCGGGATGAGAAAACTGGGGCTCCCAAGTCACCACTACTTCAGTAATGACAACCAGTGGGTTTATTATCTACTTGCCATGTGCACGTTATTTAGGTTGAATAGTGTGTGGTATACCCTATAAGATGTTTCTTCTAAATAAGTACATTACATATGCTTAACTTGTACACTTGGACTAGCGTACTTGGACAACTAGTTCTAATTGAACGAAATCTAAGGAATAATTATTTATTTTTACAATGTATCCAATCAAATACTCATATTTATGACTATAGCTGCATAGAGAGTATATAATATTAAGGAGTTCTTATTGCCAAATAGATTTCAAAACATACCATTTGTACCTCTCGAATCGCCGCTGCCTTTACCATCCAGCCATTAACTACAATTCAGCAACATCTATGAATTTTAGACACCTTTTCAGGCCAGTTTCATACCAGAATAGTGACTATTTGAAGGAAATGTTATATAGACTTATATACATATATGTAAATGTATTGATACCTTTACATACTTTATGTAACTGGTTAATATACGATGTAATAAACATGTCATTATCGATGTGCATGGAAAGAGTATGCTTTATTGTGAATCAATGCTTTAAAAATATAGATGCGTCATTGAACCTATGAAATCAAAGCTTAATCAACAATGGCATCTTTCTTAATACTCACTTCCGAGTTAACCGTGCGACGCTGTATATTTAAATATATAGTTCATTGAGTAATATAGATTTGTTAATAAATATAATATATTTGCATAAAGTAAATAACACTTTTTATAACCATATTTTGACGGAACAAATTGATTTTTTAAATACTGGAAAATGTTGGTTTGTGGTCCTAGAAAGGTATTGGAACAGAAACTCATATCTCCACCTGGAGATGGGTAGGGGACCAGTTTGAACAATTCTGGTAGAAACTCGGAAGTGACTTATTAAACTGGCATGGAATGATTGCATACTATATTTATAATAGCGAATTGTCAATCTTTTTTATTCTAGTCACTAATCCTCGTTGTGTCCTCACTCAAATTTTCATTCGAAGCAGAATGTGGTATGTGTTTAACTGACATATATGTCCTATATAATGCATTATGTGAATATAAATGACAGTGGTAATCGTTATTTCCTAGTTTGGCCAATGGCGCCATCTGGAGTACATTTCCTGTACTACTTACTGACTCATGAGTGATTCATTCCTGGTCATCAATCTGAATGTTTTAGCTGGTAGGAGAGTACCTTTTTTCCCCACTTGGCCAATTGGACAAATGAAGGAATTTTCTACTTGCCTGCGTGGCAAAACTACTTAACTAAGCCTAACTCAGCCAATTGAAACTGAAACGAGTAAACTGAGTGCCGCGGGCAGTCCTTATGTCCTACCCTGAAATCAACACGCATTAAATTTACCTAGCGATATCTTGCTTACTAACG
Organism: Branchipolynoe longqiensis; assembly: GCA_030323885.1. Lineage (NCBI taxonomy): Eukaryota > Metazoa > Annelida > Polychaeta > Phyllodocida > Polynoidae > Branchipolynoe > Branchipolynoe longqiensis. Next base: position 151,820,363 of record CM059186.1, read on the forward strand.
ATACAAGTTGTAACATTTTATTTTGTGAGCACTTCTTTTTGTCGTGTGTCTCACCTTTACACTGACCGTTTCTGTTAGTGGTTTCCAAGTTAACTTGGTCTCCAATTCGCACTCATTGTGTAAGCACTTGCTGGTTGCATTCATGATAAAGAAATGTGGCAGTGTTCTCAGTAGTGCTAGCAGGGATGAGAATTTTCGGCTTTTCATTGGATTCCCAGGAATATATTATTGAGTCGTAATATAATATATAGGTCATTTCCCTTCAAATGCTTAGTACTGTCATTGTAATGTGAGTCGGATTTCCACATTTTTTGTTGTTGTTGGAGACCACTTGTATTCCTGGCTAGGTTTGTATAACACTGTACCCTACACACTTGTTTGATGATATTTTGCACCATTTATTGACACGGTGTGTCAGTCAGTGTATGATGTTTGGCATTCACGACATTGAGAGAGCAGATCTTTTATTATTTTTCGCTAGAAGGCATGCTTCTCCTGTTAACTATATCCACAGGTTTTTTGGGGGGGAGGTTTTATACAGAAGCAAAATGTTGTATTTTGGTGTGTTCTCGTATATATACGAGAACACACCAAAATACAACATTTACATCCTTGAAAAGTCTTACATTGATTAGATAATTTCGAAGACTTTGAAAGGTCTTTAAAATGCTAGCTTTTCTATGGAAGATCTTAAATTGGATTTAGCCACTAATATTTTTGTTGAGATGTTTTACCAGCTAACGTCGCAAAGCACAAATATTGCAGGGTTGAAATTTAACATGGTTAAGATCATCATCATTGAGATCTGCAGAATCATATAAAAAGAATTTACAGAATAGACAGATTATAACAACTCAACTCATTTATGTGAATAAATATTTGTGTAGGTTTCATTGTTCTGTAGTCGTAGGTATTAAAGTGTATGAAAATGTATATTGAAAAGTCGAGGTCTTGAATGTGATTGGCTGGTAGGTGCAGGAATCCTGTTTAAAACTAGATGCTCCTAAAGCGGTGGTATTCAAATGTTAGGGAATGTCCCAGCACCATGTGTCTGGTGCATACTGCTTCCACTGAGGGGATCCAGTATTCCCAGCACTGCCAGTTTGGCACCTACACATTCCTGCTGAGGGTGGAGGATGTTTGTAGCACAAATTATTATACCCTGCGTTCAACATTTCCACTTGGTTTGAGTTTTGTTCAGAGCACAGTGCACAGCACTAAGTCAAACTTCTCTAAGGCTGTGTATCCATTAGATAAAAGATTCACCCGGTACTTGTAGTACATGGGTGAAGGACAACGTAGTTGAAATACGGGCGAAAATAGGTTTAGTATGGAACATAACTCGAAACTGTGGCTCCAGTATCAAATGGCTACTCATATAGGCATGGAGTTGGTGAAATAGGCGAGAATGCAAAAAGACCAGATGGCGGCCAGAGAACGCCGTCGATTTCACTTTTAAATTGCATTAAAGTATATGTTTTATCATATTTTCCAACTCAAAAGTAGCGGGTAAACATGAAGACATATACAAAGAATAAATGTTGCTTCTTAGATTGAGAAATTAGGCTCTCATAAAGACTCATTTCATTAGCCCGATTTTTCGACCGTTTTTATATAAGGCTGATCTTCACCCGTGTACTACAAGTACCGGGTCAATCTTTTATCTATGTATCCATAGACTGTTCCCGGTCAGCATGTCACATGTGCTGTGGAACAAAACACAGGTTCATTGTCTGTGTGGCACGTCACAACAGAACGCAGAACAAGGTAACATTTTTATGGATACACGGCCTTAGAGTTCCATTTTGAGTGGTGCATATCAATACTTTGCAATAACTTATTAGCCACCTGTATAAATGTGTTTATTTTAATCGAATCAAGGGTTTTCACCTCGTTCGACCGAGAAATCTTTGTGAAGTGATATAAATAAATGTATCCAGACTATAATAAAAGATGTATATTGTGTGAGTAATCTTGATTCTTGTTTATATATATATTAGTTTACATTTACTGAGTTACTCATATTAGTGGATTCGATGTGTTTATGGTGTATAGAATTATTTTTTAATGTGTAGTAGTCTATAATGAGCCCCGACGACCACACGGCGGTGGTAGCGACTATGCTGACCCACGTTGTAAGGAAGTAGCAGAAGGCTAGCAGGAACAGCCCCTATGATGGACAGTTGCACCCATTGCTGATGGTCACCCCCCCCCCCCCCCTCAGGGAGGTTATGTGCTACCTGGCTGGACAGTGACAGATCACTTCTATTCTGACATTGGTGAAATAAACCAGGACGCTGAGGTTCGAAGCTGACTCAATGTTTCTCCTTTATTCCCCAAGTGTAGTAGGACAGAATCCCATCACACATTTTAAGGTTTGATATGATGTTTTTGTGGATATCATTTACTGGTTCTGTGCAGAATTGCATAGCCCATGTTTAATTTAGTTCCCGATCAAATACGCCCCGCACACACGCCTGGTGGATCTAAGTAGCACTAATACGTTACGTATGCTGCTGCCACCTAGTGGTTCACGTCACTAGTTTGTGCTGAAGATGATTGTTTTCTCGTTGGACTCACCAACCCTGACATCCCTTCCCCCGCCAATACCAGCTCTGTGAAAATGTCCTTTAAGCTATGAATTCCATTATTTGTTTTGGCTAGTCTCCAGATCTAATGTGAGCAGAACTCATTAACCAACACATCCGCCCGGGGGCGGGTGCTATGGCTGCCCCTGCCGATACATCGTAGCAAGTAGTAGGGTATAGGGTATTCACTAGGTACAAGATTCACCCCGTACTGCTGCAGTAGGGGTGCAAACCAACCCTATGTAAAAGGTGGCGAAAAAACGGGTCAAAGAAATGAGAGCCTAATTTCACAATGTAAGATGCAACAATTATTCTTTACATATATCTTATTATTTACCCGCTATCTTTGAGTTGAAAAATATAATATAATATCTAGTTTAATAAGATTTAAAAGTGACATCGACGGTGTTCTACGACCGCCATCTTGTCTTTTTTGCATTCTCTCCCATTTCACCAACTCTGTGCCTTAGAAGTATCCATTTCATACTGGAGCAACATACTGGAGCCTCACTTCCATACTGGAGCCTCACTTCCATACTGACGGTATTTTCTCCCGTATTTACATAAGGCTGGTCTTCACCCGTGTACTACAACGGGTGAATCTTTTATCTAGGTATTCACGTGATGTCATCAACCGGATGCGCGGCCATTGTGGCGATATCAGACACTGAGAAAAGTAAACAACCCATAGAGTTTGCCTGTACGCACAGTTCAAAACGTCTATTTCATTCAAAATTAATAGAAATGCACAACCCTAACCATATAAATTTAATATAATCTATTCGTTGAATATGTTTTCTATATGTGTACCAAGCAGTTTGTTTCTAAGTGGTGTAGTTTTAGAGATATTTCACTTTTTCTGTATGAAGATTGCTCACGGCCATTGACAATGCACTGGCACTGACACTCAGAATATCCCAACTTTCACTATTATCTCTGTTTTTAATACTTTCAGCGTAAATTGCTCTTAGGTTACATTAAATACTAAAGATCTTCCTCTTCAATCGCGCATTAAGATATTTTTAATCGATCCAATGAAAGCTTTTAAATTTATTTTACAAAAATAAATGCTCCACATAGACATAGCATTGCCGTATTTTACCCTTCGCGGGCAGTTTGCCGGTACGCGCAGTGCAAAACGCCAGTTTTATTCAAATTTAATAGAAATCCATAACCCCAACCGTATCAATTTAATATAATCTTTTTGGTAAACATGTTTTCTATGTGTATTCCAATCAGTTTGTTTCTAGGTGGTGTGGTTTCAGAGATATTTAACCTTTTCTGGAGGAAGAATGCTCATAGCCATTGAGTTTGCACTGTGACAGTGTGTTATTATTGTGGTTACTATCGCCGCAATGGCCGCACTTCCGCTTAGCGTGACGTCGGTGCATACCCTATATACTTGCATCAGTTTTAAGCCCTGTTCACACACACACAACTTTAGGGCGAACTAGGCGTGAAAGTGTGTCGAGTACACACATCCAGTACTTTGGGCGGTTTAATGCGGAAATCGATATCTGCGCATGAGCACGTCCTTACTAACCAGTGCCAGTTTCGGTTAGTCGACGTCACCACGGGAGAGTGTGGGTTCGACCTAGATATGTATGGACTGAATCGTATTGTTTTGGAACGGTCAAAACTTCTGCTGGGCAGTGAAAACCTAAAAATAAATGATGAAGAAAATATCTGTGCACAGCTAATGGTTTCATAGACCAAATTATATAATATGCACTTTTGATCGACCGGAAAATCAACAAACTCAGCGCTCGACTGCGCATGCGTGTGACGTGCTCAAGTAAACTGCTACCATCCACACATGCAAGATAAACCACCTCGCGAGGTGGTGTACTTGAGGCGAACTAGATGAATCGACTTAGCCCTAATTCGCTTCAGCGTCGCGTCCACACGACCAATGTGAGTCGACTTAGATAAGGCGAACTAGTTGAGGCGACTTAACGCCCGTGTGTGAACAGGGCTTTAGTCTGGTAGCTAGTCACATTTACTTTTGCATCATAGCAACATCTAAAGTCGTATTAGGATAAGTTCTGACTTTATCTAGCTGTGGATATGCTAGCCCAAACTGTTGAATCAAATTCACGTTATGTTCATGGAAATATTCAAAGATTAATAACGCTTTTAAAACCTGTTTAATTCCTTAATGCAACGATTTAAATTAACAACTAAAACTGACAAACATCAGTATAGTTCAAACAAATACAAACGGATTTGACACTTAAGTACACACTAAGGTTTTGCAACATTCAAAGAGGAATATTGTCAAGCTTCCGAAGTCGAATTTCAGTCATAATACAATTGTTTTGTGTGGGTTGTTGGGGTTTTTTTTAATCAAAAGAAAAATACCTAAATGTACCTTCTCATTTTACTAGGAATATTTTCTCACCTGCCAACTTAGTTAAACAAGGCCGTGTTTGCTCATATAACAGGGACTATTTTACAATCGTTGTATCGGTACAGTGATTGGAAGCAACTTTCTTCATGGTCTTACAAATGAATAAGAATTTAATACATATTTTTTAAACTTTCAATCATTAACAATTTATACTTCTGATTCCATTTTTAATTGCCCTTTCTTAGTGCTGTACGTGCGCCAGGCTTTTGGTATTGCTTTTAGTTAGGCATGGTTTGAATCATTACATATAGTTTTTGTCAGTAATGTGAAGGAGTATAGTATTTTTGTCGATCAAATTTTTTTTTTCAGTTGAATAATATCTTTTTTTCAGCACCGAGGCGCTGGTCATCCGGCCTTTCATATGAACTATTTATAGACGAAACTGATGATGAATATAGACAGTATAGCAGGTTGAAATTAGGAATCATAAATCAGGTGGGACGGTTGTAGAAGTTGGGGATGTCTTTACAACATTCAAAACGACGAATCGTTGGAGCGGCCCCGAATCACTCCGGTCCGTTGGTAGCAGAGCACTCGTATCCAATAACAGCAGCAAGGGTTCAGGAGGAAGGGACGGGTAAAGGTGGGTCCAGCAGGTTCCAGCAACAAGAACAAAGCGAGAGAAACGATAAGGTACAGGGCCCCACCGAAGCAAACAACTCCCTTGATCAGGGGGAGAAGTAAGCCCAGCGGCAGGGCCAGAAGAAAAAAAAGGGTAGAGTATGGAGTGAGTCCACGTGACGTCATCACTCAGCGGTCAGTGGCCAGCAATCGTGGATTACGAGCACCCTCCCTAGCCATGTTGTGAATGCATGCAGATGCAGTAAAACAGAGTTTTCTTGTGTTCTGGGCAGTTTACATCCAATGTGTTTACTTACAGCACTTTAGCAACAACTTCTGAGGCCAAACTGCTCAAAACAGTGACAAATAAACCAAAAAACCAGTAAATAAGCATAGAGTAGGCAGTTGCGAGCCTTCTGTATGTAATCCAATATGGCCACCGAAAGTTGTCTTGTGACATCATTGCACCCCCTCTATAGGACAGAAATGAGGAGAGTTGAGTCAAAGGACCGTGTCTCTTTGCTCTATGTTGACCAGCCGGTGAGCCAAAGACACGGACAGAGTAAGAGTAGAAAGTGAAATGCTAATAGACAAACTAATATTATCTACGCTTTGTAAATTATACAAGTGTGGCTTCATTGGCGGTGGAAGTACTCTCTCAGTTCAGCCACTCGAAACCAGTGGGTAAGAATTTGGCAGAGCTGGGACAAGTGTGGCCCTATTGGCAACCATTATACGCACGTGAAGTAGTTTCTTTCCACTACATTGTTGTGGAACTAGGGTCATGATATACACGATCTTATCTAAGTTCGTTGGAGTCCTCATAGAATATTGTTATACGAGTCCTCATTTCTGTATTCAAATGCACATTGTAGCACTAATTATCCCCCCTATCTAATTATAGAGCTAAAACAAAATGTTATGTACAGCACCCATCAATTACTACCCAATTCTTGATTCACAACTATAACTGTGGAGTTCTCTGTGGCGGAGTGGTTAGAGTGTCTGACTTTTTTCTAGGTCAGACTCCTAATCTGAGGGTTGGCGGTTCGATTCCCCATGCCCCCAGCTCTGCCAATTTGGATTTCCACTGCTGTGTATAACTTACAGCGTCATCAAAGGCCGGTTGCTCTCATACCATGTCTATGTCATGTGGGACGTTAAAAATCCTTTGGGTCGGTAAAAGTGTAGGCTCGGGCTTTCTATCGACCAGCGGTGAAATGAGGAAGACCAGTCGTCTATGACTGAAATTTCCCCTGCTTAAACAACTAATGGACCCAAAAAAAACAACAACCAAACCTACAGATTAACTTACATATCCTCTTCTGGTTGATCTAGGCCCTATTGGGCCTCTAATGCCAGCTCACAAGAGAGGGAGTGCGCATGACATCATCACTCAGCGGCCAGCCATCTTGGATTATGAGCACCCTCCCTAGCCATGTTGTGAATGCATTCAGATGCAGTAAAACAGAGTTTTCTTGTGTTCTGGGAGGTTCTGGGCAGTTTACATCCAATGTGTTTACTTTAGCACTTTAGCAACAACTTCTGAGGCCAAACTGCTCAAAACAGTGACAAATAAACCAACAAATCAGTAAATAAGCACAGTGTAGGCAGTTGCAAGCCTTCTGTATGTAATCCAATATGGCCACCAAAAGTTGGCTTGTGATATCATTACACTCCCTCTATAGGAGGGTGCGGACATCCAGCTACTTAGCACATCGATCCCTAGCAACTATTTGAGTGGGTGAAAACAATGGCAGTCACACCATTGAAGCGAATGTAAATAAAACAAAAAGCACAAATCTGCTCTGATCTAATTCTGTTATTTAGAACCATGAATATTCACTCGGGGGTTGAAATAATGTTATTTAGTAGCATAACTTACTCAATAAGTGAAATTCGGCTCAAATTAAACCCAAAATCCAAGCAGTATGAACGCCACCGCTGCATCAGCGGCCTTATTGCAAATGTAAATAAAACAGAAAGCACAAATCTATTCACTGCTACGATCTAATTCTGTTATTTAGAACCATGAATATTCACTTGGGGTTGAAATAATGTTATTTAAGAGCACAACTTACTCAATAAGTGACATTCAGCTCAAATTAAACCCAAAATCAGAGTGACATGAATGCTGCTGCCGCATCGACGGCGTTATTGTGAATGTAAATCAAACAAAAAGCACAAATCTATTCACTGCTACGATCTAATTCTGTTATTTAGAACCATGAATATTCACTCAGGGGTTGAAATAATGTTATTTAGGAGCATAACTTACTAAAAAAGTGAAATTTGGCATTATTGTGAATGTAAATAAATCAAAAAGCACTGCTGTACTCTGTTTGTTTTCACCACATCAACAGGAAGTGACTTGAACGCGCACCCTCCTATGTAGATACAATATTCACCCCGTACTGCTGCAGTAGGGGCGACCTTTTACAGCGGGGACTGTAAAAGGTCGCGAAAATGCGGGTCAAAGAATTGGGAGCCTAATTTTACAATCTAAGAAGCAACAATTATTCTTTACATATATCTTATTGATAGCCCGCTACCTTTGAGTTGAAAAATATAATATAATATATAGTTTAATAAGATTTAAAAGTGAAATCGACGGCGTTCTGCGGCCGCCATCTTGTCTTTTTGCATTCTCTCCCATTTCACCAACTCTGTGCCGATATAAGTATCCATTTGATACTGGAGCCACAGTTTCTAGGTGATGTTCCATACTAACGCTATTTTCGCCCGTATTTATATAAGGCTGATCTTCACCCGTGTACTACAAGTACCGGGTGAATCTTTTATCTACCTCCTATGGTAAGAAAAGAATTATTTTTGTGCACACATATGGAGGTCGACAGAGCACTGATGTCATATAATTGTGGGTGTCCTCTCCAATGTGTCGTGTGACCCTCACCCTACTGTGGACGACAGTAAAAATGATATAGACAGTATATAACCCCATGCATAGCAGAGAAAATATGTTATTGCAAATCATTATTGTGTATAAAACACTTACAAAAATGGCGTGTATATAGTCAGTGATAGTATGGTTTGTTCGTACGATTCATGGCACTATTGATAACGATACCGTGTAGATATCATCGTCATCTGCTTTCTGGTGAAATCATGCTTCGGATAGTATATGTCATATCTAGCATGGACCAGTGTAGTGTGGACGATGGGCACACTCCAACAGCTTTCAAACCAGTAGAAGCTGCGGCGCACGTTAGTTTTGTTGGAAGCTGTAGACCGTGCTCATCTTATTACGGATTACTCATTGCCTGTAGCATTTTCCACCTATTAGTGGATGTACGCTGATGTCCATAATGTCATAAGAGGATCTTTCGTGATTTTAATGTAAATCAACTGCTGTACAGGATAAAAAAAACCGGGATACGATGGATGGTCCAAGCACTGCTTTACGCCCAGGCCCTGCACAGAGGAAAATAATCCGAAGTCAGTCCGTGAAAAGAAAGAGCAAGTCTCTGAAGCCAGTGTCAGATCGGGTAAGTTCATGGTCGTAGCAGGTCATTAAACCAGATCGGTTTAATGAGTGGATAGTTTGTTGTTATACTCGACAATTTTCATTTAGTTATTTGCTTGTGAAGTTTGTGCTTTGGTAGAATTGGCATTGGGCGGATTGGCGCGGTCGGTCAACTTGGTGCAGAAGGGACTGACGCAGTGAAAGGAGCAGACGGGAAATCTGTCTGTGCCAACTGTGGGCTGTTTCAAAACGCGATGATTATATCAAAACTAGTTTGCACCATGATCTCAAAACTATCTTGGGCTAATATATCCCATTAAAATGAACAGTTCGGTTAATAGTAACCCGGAACATTGCACTGTTATGCTCTGGTGAACATTTTAGTCGTTTTTGTCATTTGGGCGAAAATAGGGGATTTCATCGCTCCTAGCAATCGCAGCCCGCCTCCAGGAGGCAGTGATGCAGGAATATACCCAGGGTCCCCATTACCCGGTAGCTTTGTAAGTTTGTGCACATGTGTTACTTAGGTTGGTTGGTGGTTGGAGTTTTACGTCCTGGCAACATCAAAGGTTATATCAGGATACTTAGGTATATTCTTCGATTATGTATTGGCTTAACTCCTTAAGTTTGAAGAAGAAAATCTAGATGTAGTATGTCTACACTTGCTATACATTTGTGATGAATTCAGAGGAAATCTATTGATTCCCTCATGCTTTTTCTCACTCCACTCACAACTGCACTGGCACTGAGACTCGCACTGTTTTAGTGTTTGTTTCAGATTGATTGGTGGTTGCTTTATGCCGTGTCGGCAGCATAGGCCATATTTACGGCGAGAAATGTTTGTTTTTTGTTCAAACCATCGCTTTTACATGTAAAAGCAGATAATCAATTATGTGCCAATAGACACTCATTAAATTAGAAAGCTCACAATCATATGTTTGTGGTCAAGGGAAACAAATTCCCATAGAAAAAGAAAAGTTTTATTAATAATTGATAGAATCTATTTAGTAAACTATATGAGGTGGTACAGTCCAGCTGCCCTCAAAAAGGCTAAAATGTTTTCCTGTTTTACCTTAGTAAAAAGGTCATGCATACTGTCTGCAGTGTAGAACTGTTGGCGCAGGGCCAAAAAATCAACGCAACTTAGTAATATGTGTTTGAGTGTCAGCGGGGACTGACACCCAATACATTCAGGGGGAGGTTCCCCCTTGAGCAGAAAAGCATGTGTAAGCCACGAGTGGCCAATACGGCAGCGGCTAAGGACCACTTGGTCCCACCGACCTCCCGCATGAGTCTGTGGTGGCTTTCCCACAGATGGTTCAATTTCTTTGAATTTATTAATGTTTTCATCCCACTCATGTTGCCATTTGGATTTTATGTGGGTGGCTATTCGTGGTTTCAGATCAGAGTGAGGGATCAGACACGGTTCAAGATCACAGTTCAGGGCCTTCTTTGCAGCCCGATCAGCTCATTCGTTTCCTTGTATGCCGGCATGGCCAGGCACCCCGCACAGGTGGATGTCATACCCATCCGTTGTCAGTTGGTTCATTTTATAAATGACTGTTGCTAGAATAGGGTGATTCGTTTTCAGTCCAGCAACAGCCAGGAGGCAAGAGAACGAACGAATCACTGTATATAACATAGTTAGTGTGGTTGGATACCTCGATACACTCCAACGCGAGAAGGAGTGCTCGGGCTTCTGCAGTGAAAATCGAGCTCTGATCGGGCAAACGTACACCAAATTTTTCCCGTCGGCAGACTGCCACAGCAGCTACCCGGCTTTGGTCTTTTGAACCATCAGTGTATATGGAGAGGTGGTCTGCAAACTGGCCTTGAATCTCTGGTTTGTTTCAGAGCTGACATGTACTTTGACAAAGTACATGTCAGCTCTAAAACAGCCCATTCTGATCAGCCTGCCCCCTCTTCTGCTCGCTCACCTTTTACTTCTCCAAGATTTTGGGTCATAACATTTGGCTATTTGTATCGCACGCCGTATGAATAGATGATATTATATTTGTATGGCGACAGCACAAATTAGGTCGGATGGGTGGAAGAGGGCGGTGGGGATATCATTGTATCAATAGCAACTAGACTATTCATACGGCTGATTAAGATTTGGGTCAAGCTACTTCACGCGAGTACTGCCGTACGAATAGACCCCGTTCTATTCGCACGGGCGCCGTACAAATAGCAGCTGCCTAAAACAAAGAGGTCACAATTAGACAGATTTCCTAATAGGCTAAGTTCAAATAGACATAACTTCCTTGATATTTATGTTAAACAAATTATTTGATGTCCATGGTCAATAACCATGTTTAACTTCAAACTCAATTCAAACTCTTTCCATTGGTATATGTTCCATTGAGAAAGGATACGTTTTGTTTTTTTTAATCGCACATAGCTAGTCTATATAGTACTTTATTCTATTGCCTCATGCGTATAGTTGTGCCTCTTCTAGCAATATGTTAGTTTATTCTGTAAAGTTCTCATCAATGATCTTCCGAGACAAGATGATAAGTTACTGGTTTGGTGCGATATAATTCACATAACCCCTCAAAAACCAGACCACAGTCTGACAATCCTTCGAACAGGAAATGGTGCATGGTCATGGACAACCAGGCACACTTTAAGTGAGATCAAATAATGTTTGAGTAGGCGATCAATTTGACCGCCTATTTTCATGTACTCGGTAAGTTGGTCTCTACAAATTACATCCATTTAGCTTGACCGTTTCCCACTTTCCTTATCCCCTAGGCCCTTATGATTATATTATTTTAAGTCTATGACTCGAGAGTTATGTTTCTAAATGCCCTCTTTATTGTTGATTTATTTAGACTTGGTCTTATATATAGTTCTGTTTCTTTCGGTGTTGTTAAATCCAAGTGTGCACAATTTACAACTATGGCTCATTTACAATTCTGGTTCAATGAATGACTAGGAAAGACGGGGAGAGTATGTGTGTTACCACAACAGGTAACCCTAACATTCTTCTGTCTGTATTCATATTTTGTATGACACATGCCATTATACGGATACCATTATGTCCCATGACCAAGCCTACTTTGGAGGTCCTTAGGGGATGCTTATTTTGAATCGGAGCAGTAGGTCTACGTTTCTGTTATTAAATTGGCATTGTGAAACCATAATATTAATACATCACGTACATGTATACATTTTTATTATGCGTGGGTGGTTATAAGTATAACTGACAATCCTAGTCCACGGATATACAGCTCATGGATTGATGACTGGTCACAGACGATATGACGATCAGTTAACCTAGAAGCACTTAGCACATGTTTACCACTCGACAACAAGGTGATGTCATTTGTTTCAAGCTATTGGAGTTGATCCTGCCCTGGATTGAACTAACTACCTCTCGCATGGGAAGCGAATCTTGCACCACTCGGCAATCCTGTCCTATTACTATTATTACGGTGATTGCATTTGGGCTACGCTTTATTGGATTATGGCAGTTGGAATATCAGCGCGGTTGTGTGCCGTATGAATAGACTAGTACTACAGCCGTGTTGCAATTTTTCTGTCACGTGAGAGAGGGAAAAAACAACAAATACCGGTTATCTTATCTCAGCGTCACCCTACACATGTATATATAGATAGGAGTGTCTACCTCTCAGTTATTTAGTTGCAGTGGGTTGCTTATTCCTGTGTAGCTGTATAAAAAGATACCCCATCCCCCAACCAACACACGCACAGATTACTGCACCATGTCAATAATATACTGAAATAATACTGCCGCACCCTTCCTCAGAAGACAACACGCACACCCTCCCCGTGACTAACAAAATGTATTGATTGGGAAATGAATTATTATGTGAGGGAGGACAGTTTGAATATAGCCCTGTTTACACGGGCGATTTAAAACGCCTCATATAAAACGACTTGCCTAGATCGATTCACATTTGAGGTGTAAACGCGACTCTGAGGCGTTTTAGGGCTGAATCGATTCATATAAATCGGTACATGTAAAACCACCTCGCGAGGTAGTATAGATGAAGCGATTCAGCTGGTTCCTGGGCGGCGATAGTGTAAAATAGTGGTGCTCGCCAGCTACAGGCTCAGCTGTAACTAATCGCTGGTGCCCGGCAGTGTTAGGGCCCGATTAGGCCGAAATCTAGTGAATGCGATCATATTTAACAGAATTACATACTCAAATAATGAAATTTAATTAAATTAACCTTACACTCCAAGCGATATTACCATAGCAATTTAAATTAAACAAATAGCAGTGCTCGCCGGCTACATGCACACCACTAAGGCTGCTGGTTCCCGGTCGCCGACGCACTTTAAAACTCGCTCATGTAAACACGCCTCTACATCGCCTCATATAAATCGATTTGCCTAAATCGCTTCACAATTGCCCGTGTAAACACGGCTTATGTCGAACAATATGCTGCGCTTGATTAAGACTAGCTCCAAAATAGTTTTCAGCTAATGAATGACAGACTAACTGCTGAGTAACACATTACATGTGATTAACACTAGATTGGTTTAAAATGCCGGGATGGGAGGGGGGAGCACCGGGGATGCAGCTTTATCAAGTTTATGCCAGTGTAGTGGTATAAAACTCCCCCACTCCCACCCCCTGATTCCTGCCCCATAGTAATGATGTACTGGAATGACTGCCCCCCTCCCCCCAACCCCCCTCGGCAGTAATATACACGAACGAATAAAGCTGCCCCAAGGCACCTTCCCATGTGCCAGTAGTATACTGCCCCCTCTGGAACAAACGGCCTCTGCTCTAGTTATTCACCTGGTTGAAAAGCTCGCCAGCACAACTTTGCTCAGTTTCCCCCTTAATAGTTTCCCCGTTATGCCAGTATACGATTGCTGGGAAGCAGTATTATAGTAATTATACCCTTTCTCCGCCCATACTGTCAGGTGGTTGCGTGGGAAAAGCTTGCTGATTATCAACCCCGAAATAACTTAAGCTTATGCGCGTTAGCCTAAAAAGGTGTACTACGTGTAGTAGGTATGTCAGACTTGCTGAAATCTATGCGGAAAGCCACGCTTGAATACACAATTCCCAATAAAAGGAAGCCAGATGTCACTAGACATAAAGAAGTTTGTTAGGGCTATTATCTAGGAAGTTGAAACTGTGTGGGAGTCCTGGCTGTTTGAGTCAAGGCTGGATAAATTAGTTGTGATATATCATATATTTTAGGGTGTTTAAACAAGTTATTTGGTTATCACTTATAATTATATAGGTTGCTTACAGTGGCTTCTAACTGGACATGATTGATGGCCGAATGAGTAAGAGCGCTGGCTGGCTTCCTGAGCGGGAGGTCGAGGGTTTAAACGCCTACTAATTCAATCCAATGACTTACAAAATTGATACTTTTTGCTACCTAGCCTGGCATTCAGCTATTGTGTTAATTTACGGGACCCCTGGTTACCAAAGATAATGTAGCGAACATCCCTATGGGGAATAGATAATACTAATAAGATAGGGGGGAAATGTGGCAGGTGTAAATGAGTGATACCTGGTCGGTTAGCTCATCTAGTGGGGTTACTTGTTACATTTTAAAACAATGTTTAAAATTGTTGTGGTCTAGTAGCAGCATATTGGATTATTGTGAGCGGGAAGGGCCCCTGATGTTAATTCCAATTGACATCTGTTCGCCCAACCCTATCCCGAGAGAGTTCATGCCTTATGGTTTTTTTTTGGGGGGGAGGGGGGGTGAATGGTAATTAATTATCCCTATTTTTTGTTGTTGCAAGCGTAGTATTGTGACCGGGGTATTAGATAGTGGGGTACGTATTGAGCATTTGTTGCTGCACTAAAATGAATGCTAAGTTAATTTAATAGAACCTGTTATTTTTTAAGCTTACATGGTCAAAGTTTTGACAAGCACGCCAACATTAATTTTGCATCCTTGCCAGTGATCCTTGCATTCCAAACAAATATCTCCTAAGTTAGTCAGTTTGATACGCGACAAGGAGGCATGGGTGGAGAAAAAGCACTTTATTTATGAAGTGCGAGGCAATGAGACAAAGGATCATGGGAACAGGATAATACAGGATAAATGAGAAAGGATAATAACAGGATAATACAGGAATGATAATAAGGAGAGAGCTCATAAGGAGGCTAGGGGCTAAACAAGAGTCGGTGAGGTTGACAAACGCAATGCACACATTACGATCAAAGCAATGTTACTTCAAACTAAAAGTAAGGTAGGTTATAACGACCAGTCTATAATATATTTATCTCAGAAAATAACAGAAGCTCAAAACCATCGGAGATGCAACTTTAAGTTTTAGTTAACCTCCATTTTCGCACACTGGTTTGTAACGACCTGAGGAAGTCAGTGCGACGCACAATATTCCACCATACACTCATGATGTAGGCTGCCGTGTGGTGTTTTTTTTTCAGGTGTGGGGTGGGGTGACAAACGCCCACCATTGGCACTCCTCCAGGGGCAGTGTGAGCTGCACACACGTACAGATGTCATTTGAATCAAACTGGGATCCATGCCTGCCAGCAGAGGTGCGTTACATTAAAAGGCAGTCGATACTTTAAAAAAAAAATTATATATATATGTACAAAAAAACTTACGTGAGGTAACTTATTTAAAATGATACATCCAACCGGATGACTGAATCGGTAAGGCTAAGAGCGCTGGCTGGCTGACTGGCTTCCCTGTCGTGGGTTCGAATCCCGACCGAGTCAAATCGATGACTTTACAAAATTGTCATTTATCGCTCGCTACCTAACCTGGAACTCGGCATTAATAGGATACGGCAAGGTTTGGTTTGCTCAGTAGTCAGTGTCAGGATTATGTGACTGAGTGTGATGTCAAGTTATGGTGCTGGCGGCCTGCTGGTGTTCCATTAGGGGATCTAGGGCAGCACCGAAGTCACCACGACTGCGCACTGTCACAAGTCGGTGCCAATCCTTATAATATATGCGTACATGTTGTTACAATGTAAAAGAAGAAAGGGGGGAAAAACTTCAACATTTAAAATGAGTTGCACGTGTTACGGTTATGTTTTGTTTTTCCAGTTTTTGTTGTTGCTATAAGTGTAAGCATTATTTTGCGCGCTTTCAAGTCTATTTTGTTCGAAAATCAAAGAACATTGGTCCTTCATTTTCAACCCATTTTTATTTGATGGTGTAATTTTCAACGACAACATCGATTATAGAGGACCGAGATTGGTATGTCGATCCACGGGCCAAACCATGCGTGGTTGTGACCAACGAACGAGTGGGGAGGAAGGGGACGCTTCCAACTATCGGCCTATACACTGTTTAAATGTTGTCAGTTCAGTGCTCAGTGAGAACTAGTCCGCTGGTATTGATGCTGGAGGGAGGGTGGGTGCAATATGTATACTGTTGTGTGTTGGGGTTTTATGTCTAGGCAACATCTACGGTCATATAAGGACCGGCACCAGACGGGGTGGCCGAATGAGTTGAGCGTCCGTCCCCTGTTTTGGGGGATCCGAACCCATGATTTTGTGGTTCGAATCCTGGTCGAGTCAAACCAATGACTTAAAAATTGATACTTGTTGCTTTCTAGCCTGGTGCTCGGCATTACTAGGATAGGCCAAGGACTGGTTCGCTCAGTGGTGGGATATCAGGTCATGGTGGTGGCGGCCTGATTTCCCAGTGGGACAGCACTATAAAGTCGCCATGAGTGCGCACTGTCACAAGTCGGTACCCGTCCTGATATGACCTTAGATGTTGCTGTCATGTTATCCGGATAATAAAATATTGTTATTGGGTTCTTCTTCAGTGCTGGTCCTAAAAAGGGGAAATCGCAGGTCAAAACTGAAACATGTTACAGCCTATCACAATTTACAACATAAAAATACCCAGTTTGGACCCCAACTGCAAGTCAGGGTGGGTGGCTTCGAACATGACCAAGTGGAGAACGTTACGCATATTTCGGCCTGACACAAAAACACTCATTATGTAATATTTAGAACTATACCCTTTTTATTTCCTAGTTAGGTTTTGAACAGTAGTCACTAGGAGTAACTAAGTGCAATTTTATGAGTGTTCATCCACTTGAGAGTAGAACAGAGAACATATAAAATTGTGACACTGAAACATGCATGACATGGAAAGGAAAAGTTGTTCCTTCATGAAACAAGCACCACAGAGGATGAAAAAGTATTTATGCTTAGTAGTTTTTGATGCTGTGGACATATTTCAAAGTAATCTTGAAACACTTCCCTAACTTCGTACTCCTTGGAATTGTAACGCATGTTTCATGTGACACTCAATAATGACTTAGGTTAGAAACTGCTAATACTAATACAGTAATAGCATCCAAAAAATGTATTTGTTCAGGGCATTATTTGTACACATTACATGTATGCAAATATTTCTTTTGAGTGTTGTAAGTTTTCTTATGTAAAAAATAGATATTGTGATGACTTAGAGGATGAAGATGACAACAGGTGAACACACGTTTCTTCTTCATCGATATGTGACACGTCACAGTAATAGCATCATAGCACAACTCCCTGTTTATGACTTGACACCACATGATCAGTAGGTGTGTGGATGCCCAAGGTATATTTGAAAATCGTGGCGAGAAGATATTTGATCCATTGTTGGATTTTGTATCGTGAAATAAATTTTCGTCATATCGAGTTAGAGCGTCCGTCTCCCGTGTTTGTAGATCGTGGGGTCGTGGGTTCGAACCCTGGTCGAGTCAAACCAATGACTTTAAAATTGATACTTGTCGCTTCCTAGCCAGGTGCCCGGCACTATTAGGACAGGGCAAGGACTGGTGTGCCCAGTGTCAGGATAATGTGACTGAGTGGGATATCAGGTCATGGTGCCGGCGGTCTGGTTTCCCAGTGGGACAGCACTGTAAAGTCGCCATGAGTGCGCGCTGTCACAAGTCGGTACCTGTCCTGATATGACCTTAGATGTTGCTAGGACGTAAAACAACAACAAACATTGGTTCTTACTGAGGAAAGCCCTATCGTCATTCCGCCGTGTTACTGACAGTTTGTCGACCACTTCGCGAGGTGACAGTTGCCACGACCTATGGTCCATCTCGCCGCGGTCCCGCTCCATTGTGTGTTATCTGCCAGCTTTGTTCTGGTGCTCCAGTTTTTGCTGGCTTTGTCTCCTGGATGACAGTGTCATGTTTGTTGTACATGTGCAGTAAGTAAGCACCTGTCGTCTGCTTCTGTCCATTCAGTGCGATCTCTACCTAGCGCAGTAGCAGGGTTAGGTTTCTTTTAGTTTGACATGCTAGCAACGTCAAAGATGGGTACCGATTGTGTGACAGTGCACACTTGTGGCTGTTACTGCTGCTTTATAGTGCTGTGTCCTCGGCGGCATCGTTATACGATAATATCACACACTCAGTCGCGTTATCAGAAATTCTGAAACCCGAAAACTAAAGGATTTTTTTCTGTTTAAAAAAAAAGTGTTTAAAATTTGTATGCGGAATATAAATAAACTATAATACTGTTTATTATCTTTACTTATCCCAGTTGGTGTGAATATATATATATTCATATGTTTCTCTGGATAAATATTAATGTGTTTGATTACGGTTCATTTGAAGCTGTCTGTTTAAGGGCACTTTGAGAAAATCGTCCACAGTGCAGGCTCGCAGCACACCAGGTTACCTGGCGGGAATCCCCCGGCATCACCCACCAGGGGTCGCTGGTAGTCACACACCTGACTCCGGCTGTGCACTGTAAGTTCTGACCCGGGGGAACGCCGACCTGACACACAGGTGTATGTAGGTGTGTGGAGAGGGATGCGCAATGTGGCCACTTTATAGGGGTCCTGATGGGGGCCGAGGTGGATGCGCTGTGGGCACATTGTAATGACATTGATTTTATTTTGACTTTGTCGACCCCTGAGAGCAATAATATAACAGCATGGAATATAAATCAATTGATGACTCAAAATAGTATGTTCATGCAAGTAATGTTCAAGAATTAGTTTCACAAATATACATAACAGTATATGGGGGATACGGATGTTGGTGGTGTTTGATGTCCGCCATCATAGGTGTGTTTGGCACTTATTGGGTGGGGGTGGGGGGGGGGGGCGGTGTAATGGAAGCTCTCACAACTTGGGAATTGCCTAGCATCAGCTTCTAGGAACCTGGAGGGGTGTGAGGCGGTGTAGCATTTCCTGGAATAGGCCATTGATGCTGTCGTGAACGCATCCTGGAACACCACACCCTGGAGATGCTGTGAACCCCTCTGCACTCAACTCTCGGACTTCTTAATATCTGAGATACACATGTACTGTGTGTGGCAGTACAATGTGTGGCACCGGATGCGGTGGTAAAATCGGTAGAGCGCGGGCTTCCCGTGCGGGAGATTGGGAGTTTGGTTCTTGGTCGAGTCAAACCAATGACTTATAAAATTGATATTTGTCACTTCCTATCCTGGCGTTCGGCATTTAATAGATCGGGCAAGGACTGGTTAGATCAGTGTCAAGATAATGTGACTGGGATTTCTGGTCATGGTGCCGGTGGGTTATAGTTATTGGGTTATGGTGGCGGCGGCCGTGAGTGTGCACTGTCACAAGTCTGTACCCGTCCTGATATGACGTTAGATGTTGCCAGGACGTAAAACTGGTGGGTGGGGCGGGGGCCTTATACCACGCGCATACAATGTCGGCGCATGTTAATGCTAGTCAAATTGGGCCGCGTCCGTCGTAGCTGTGCTAATTGATATACTCACGAAAACTGAAAAATCGCATGTTCTGGGCGATAGAGCAGACACATCGCCCGGAGCTGGTTTAGTATTTACCGCTAGTTTAGTATTTACTGCATGTTCACTCTGCTCTGTCCACGGCGATGGGGTTTGGTGGTTGGGGTTGAATGGACATCAAATCAAGTGCATGTATTTTCATCTAAGCTACGTGACAAGAGTAAAGTTCTTGACTGATTCGTCTCATGGTGAGAGGCATGTTTACGTTAAAGCCGCATAGTCTGATGAAAATATCAAATTTCCT
Source organism: Branchipolynoe longqiensis (assembly GCA_030323885.1). Lineage (NCBI taxonomy): Eukaryota > Metazoa > Annelida > Polychaeta > Phyllodocida > Polynoidae > Branchipolynoe > Branchipolynoe longqiensis. The sequence goes on from CM059186.1 coordinate 151,840,369, forward strand.
AAACTAAAGCACTTTCCTAGATTTGATCCTACATATCGAACTATATATTGGTTCACTTATTGAGCATTTGTTGATGCATAGAATGGGATATACACTAAGTAATTTAATAGAACATGTCACTGCTGAAGGCTTTGGTGTCAGAATTTTGACGTGCTTGCTAATTTAATTTTGCACATTTTAAAATATTTGTTAAATGATCAATTTAAAATAAAAGTTAACTTCAAACTAAAGTATAATAGATTATAACAGTCAGTCTAATGTATAACTTTTGTTTTAAAAGAGAGGAAGCTAGATACGGTAGAACCTCAGCACTATTGGACTATGCAACTTTCATGGATGAAAGATTTCCACGGATTTCCAGGGTTTCTTATATTCACCGATCAACGTTAAATAAAATTCAAAAAGATAGGATGTATATATAATATATATATGACAACAGTTGGGTGGTCCTAATCCTATTCTTAGATGTAGCTAGAACATAAAAACCTACGCAAGAAAGTGATAGACATGGGAAATAATGCGAATCACAGCAAGGCTAGTTGAAACCTGACTTCCGGTATTTTTCCACGATTCCCTGACAATGCTCAGTCTATGTGAGAATATCTGCGTTATCGCGGAATTTCGCCATTGGTGAAATAATTTCGGTTTGTTTTCTGCGGTTTTTGCTGGAGACCACTTTCATCCCTGAGCTTTTTAAGTACCTGTGTGGAGGGTTTTTGCAGACATGTGGCAACCCCCCACTCACTGATTTGTAACGGAGGATGTTGGTATTGATGATTTCATTATGTGTGCGATAGGTCTCCTGAATCTTACATACAGGACAGGATGGCTGAATCGATCAAACTAAAAGCACGGACTGGCTTCCCATATGGCAGGTCGTAGGTTTGAACTTGCAGAATTGATACTTGTCACTGCCTAGCCTGGCGTTCGGTATTATTAGGATAGAGTGTGGACTGGTTTGCTCAGTATTCGGATAATGTGATTGAGTTGGATATCTGGTCATGGTACCAGTAGAAGGGCAGCACTATTAAGTGGCCACACGCACAAGCCAAATATTACAGCATGAAGACATGTGGGCTTTGACCTTAGGAATCCCACGAAGAAATCACTAATGTAGCGGGCTGGTGTACTATAGAGTAACTTTCCCTCTTCAAGTGGGAGGGTGTTTACCTACTTATTCAACAGAGATGTGGCCCGTATTCTGTCAGCTTCCTCTTACTTACTAGTATACCACTTTCAATGTAGAGGCCGGTAGTTTCCACTTGTTCCCCCATCACTCTCTTGGTACATGTTCATAATATGATTAGGTATGCCAACTAATTTTGATAACAAAAATAACCAAATCACAAAAACTAACTCACAGGAAATAAACCTTTTACCAAAGTACGGTCGCATGCCAAATTGTGATGCAGAACTCAAAGTTAAAGTTGCATAATTCAATGGTTTGGGGCATCTACCATACTTTTGAGGTTAAATTGAGTATCACTGTCATCTACCTTACTTTTGTTTAATGTATTAACCTATAAATAAATGGCTACATGTGGAGATATTTGGAGTGAAAACATACCAAATTAAATGTGGCATGCGCATCTAAATTACTTCAGCAGTAACAGGTTCTATTAATTGACTTAATTTTGTCTCTAGTATTTTACCTGGCTTCAAATTTGTTGTCATTATAATTGTGAGCCTTTGACTTCAAAAGTATCTCGGGACACATAGTTGACTATATGCTTTTACATTCTCTATAAAAGTGACGACCTGATAATAATATGACAGAATAAGATCTGAACAATTCTCGCCGTGATTATGGCCTTTGCTGCCGATACGGCGTTAAGCAATCACTAACTAACTTTATGCAGCAATAAATGTTTAATAAGTGTCCTAGTATCAAAGTTGGATATGTAGCATCAAATCTAGATCAGTGTTTTGTTTTTGAAAATGTTATGCCTTTATCGGACTATGTGGCTTATTCCTGTGGAATCATATTTACAATGGTACGAATCTGTGTACTCCGATTAATTCATAATATTTGTCATAACCAAAACATCTATCTAAATTTTTTCCCTGATATCCAACTTAGCTACTCATTTTTCATATCTTGGGAGTTCCCCCTCCCCCCATTTAAGAGTGTTAATGTTAGTTGGCGCCTACATGGCCTAGTAATATAGCAATGGTGTGCTGAAATTCACACCAAACTTGTCCTGCGGACAAGTGAAACAATATTGCTTATTTCTATCACTGTACAGTAAAACCTCTCTAAATCGACCGGCCTTGGCACCGACTTTAGAATATTGTTACAATGGTAATTGGTATTGTTGGGACCCAAATAAAGCGATCGATATAGGGGAGTGGTCGATCTGTGGAGGTGGTTGGTTAGAGAGGTTTTACTGTATGTTGTCCATGTATGTTGTCCATCACAGATATATTATAACCATATATATATTATTATTACCGTATATTATGTATATATAACCCCCCAGACACAGACTGTCTGGGGATGTGGATACCAACATGTGTGACCTGACTGAGGTGCCCTCTTCAGGCCTCGGTCAGGCTACTTAGTGGCCTGAGTGAGGTCGGTGATGGTCAACCAGGGCTCGTCCCAATTCTGCACCAATACATACATCTTCACTCTCGGGGCGGCCCCCGGCTACTAACACGCCACTGGCCACTGGCACCAAACTCATCTTGACCGACTGTAACTTACACCAACTCGTGCTTAGAAGCTGTTTAAATATGTAATGCGCACAATGTGGTATGTGTGTGTGATATTGATTTCACAGTTCACATAATGTAAGCAATTCAATGAACTGCATATATATAGACTAAGATAGGTGGTTCTGGAACCAGATTGACACTTTTAAGCCTTTATTGTGTATACTGAGTGTCGTTTGGGTGATGCAAAGCAAACACTTGTTATTTACTGCGGTGAAGACTTTGCACATCCATTATGTAAGTACAATTTATATATAATATTAAATTTACATTTAACAAAAACCAAACCCAGCCACACGTATATAGATCTACAAAACCAACATGGTGGTGGTGGTGTGTGTGTATGTAAATCGATTCGGGAAATCGTAACCATTGTATTCCCAACACCTTTTTTTAAATATAAAAAAAATAATAATTTTTTTAAAGACATACAGTAGTACCTGTCTTCAGTGGTCAACTCTACACCTTCACCCACCAATGTTGTCATGGCTTAGTACGTGTCCTGTCATCACATGGAGATTAAAATGAAACAAAGACAGTTCGAGCGTTGATAAATTGTCCGCACGCGGCAAGGGTTTCCCCATCATAAGGGTCATGTGATGTTACTATTACCATAATACATACATACATACATACATACATACATACATACATACATACATACATACATACATACATACATACATACATACATACATACATACATACATACATACATACATACATGTATACATACATACATGTATACATACATACATGTATACATACATACATAATTTATTGAACGTATTTGCTAGAGAATGAAGAATCGGGGTGAGTACATGACGCGCCAATGCATCCCAGTCTATAGACAGCTCCTTTTTTTGTGATGTCCTTAATGAGTAAGTTGCATTGCAGCTTGTTTTCATCGCTGAACAGCATTAGTTTCAATTTGGTAGTAGCCTTGTCATCTTAGCTGTTACTGTTAGTAGTAGTTACTGTCTATTTTATCATACTGCACACCTGTATTATACAACTTTATTTTCACCGTTACAGATCTTATATCCTTTTATTTATTGTATCATGTGTTTTGTTTTATTTTTGTTAAGCCACAACCGGGATAATAAGGTGTGTCGATTTATTAGTGAAACAACCAACGATTTGTTAGTGTAGTGGGCGACTCCGGGTACACGGTAAGTTCTCGGGTGTATCGTGTGGGTGTTGTGGGGCTGCGATCTGACTATTGATTTCCCATCGATTCCCCTACATTGATTGGACGCCTGCTGCGGTTCACTGTAATCAATATTAATTATCTGATCATAGCCGCGGGTTGTTCTGTCACGTGAGTGTGGGTGGTGTGTGTGGGTGTGGGTGTGTGTGTGAATCCCCGTTGATTACCGATTGGAAGTCTGGTTCCCAGGTTTGGCAGTCTTTTATCCTGGTTTATATATAATGGACACAACGTGCATTTATAAAAATGGAGCAGGGCCTATCGGATGAAGTTATGATTAAACGAGGAGTTCGACAGGGGTGTGTATTGTCACCATGTCTATTTAACCTGTACACAGAGATGATTTTCAGACACATTGAAGATTGCAAGGGAGTGACAATAGGTGGCATGAACGTCAACAATCTTAGATATGCCGATGACAGTGTAATACTAGCAGACAGTGAGAAAAACCTACAAGATATAGTGAATAGAATCAATAAAGCTGGAATACTATTCAACATGAAGATGAATGCCAGGAAGACCAAAACAATGGTTATAAGTAAAAAGACAGATAAACCAAATGTCAATATAACCATAGATGGCACAAACATAGAACAAGTATCCGAATTCATATATCTCGGACAAAAGATTACAAATGATGGGAGATGTGAGGAAGAAATTAAAAGAAGGATAACAATAGCCCGAACAACATTCTCCAAAATATATAGAGTGTTAACATCAAGTAAGATATTAATACAAACAAGGAAGCGTATTCTTCAGTGTTATGTGTGGTCTACTCTAATGTATGGGGCAGAGACATGGACAATCTCTAAGAAAATGTACAAACGTTTAGCAGCATTTGAGATGTGGACTTATCGAAGGATGATGAAAATATCATGGACAAAAGATCACCAACAAAGAAGTTCTCAGAAAAATTAAAAATAAGAAAAGCTTGTTTGCCACTATACAGACAAAGAAACTTATTTATTTTGGCCACATCATTCGTCAGAGTTCAATATACCGTACATTGTTGGAAGGGAAGGTGAATGGCAGCAGAGGGAGAGGGAGACCAAGAACATCATGGTTTACAAATATTTCACAGTGGACAGGCTTGAATTATTCACAGTCTATCAGAACAGCACAACATCGGGACAAGTGGAGAACCATTGCATCCAACCCTCGACTAGAGGATGGAACTATTGATTGATTGATATATAATGGCAATACAGCAACCATTGACGACTTGTCTTTTTAGAAGGGAGAAATTGTTAACATTCAACACGTGGTTGGGAGTTTTACGTCTTGTCAACATCTAAGGTCATATCAGGAGCTAAACACGAGGAATATACCTATTTCATATGATGTTAGCATAGGTATTTAGGTCAGTGCGCGCGCTGCTTGGCTGCAGGATGACACACGGTCACACTGCAAACTCAATGGCTATGAGCAATCTTCGTACAGAAAAAGTGGAATATCTCTAAAACCACACCACCTAAAAACAAACCGCTTGGCACTCAAACAGATAACATGCTTAACAACTAGATTATATTAAATTTATATGGTAAGGGTTCTGCATTTCTATTAATTTTGAATAAAACTGATATTTTGCACTGCACGTATCGGCAAACTCAGTGCATTGTCAATGGCCGTGAGTAATCTTCTTACAGAAAAAGTGAAATACTGGCAAACTCAATGGCAGTGTGCCTTCATTCTGCAGCCAAGCTGCGTGCACATACACAATGTTTGTAAACATTGAAAGGGGTCTATTAGAACGAAAATAATAAGAAAGCACAATCATCTCGGTGTAGTCAACAGCTATCGCCTCATATTCCTCCCTTTTCATTCTTCTAGTTCTATACGAGGAATATGAGGCTACGCCGAGATGTGCTTTTTTCTTTCTCTTTCTTTCTCCTTCACTTTCACATTTTCTCTTTATAGTGCTATCATCGATACTCGATGGGCGAAGGCCCAGTCACACCTTATTGGATTGGAGAAACGGACAGAAACCGGACCCTGTCCGGTGAAATACGACACTGTACAGTATATATACGGTTGGCATCCGGCGTGTCCGGTACAATTTTGAACATGCACAAAACTTGTACCGGACACCGCCGGACTGACGTGTACGGTTGGTGTCCGTTTTGTCCGGTTCATGTCCGTTACCCATCCGTTTCCTCTCCGGTTTGCTTCCTGCAGAACCCATTGACGGACCTTGCCGGTCTCTGTATACTTTGGTGTGTATGGTGTGGTTGGGGTGTAGGTGTGTGTGGTTGGGGTGTAGGTGTGTGTGGAGGAGGTGTAGGTGTGTGGTGAGTGGGTATGGTGTTGTGGGTAGTATGTATGGTGGGTGGGTGGTGGGGGCGTATGTTTGTGTGGAGGGGTTGTGGTGAGGGTGGGTGTGGATTTAGGGGTGAGTGGGTATGGTGTTGAGGGTGTGGTTGTGGTGGGTGTGGATTTAGGGGTGGTAGGGGGTGTATGGTGGGTGATGGGGGTGTATGTTTGTGTGTTGTAGGGGTGTAGTGAGGATTTTGGTATGTGTGGTGGGGTGTAGGTGTGGTGGGGGTGTAGGTGTGCATGGTGGTGGTTGACTGTGTGTGTGGTGGGGGATGTAGGTGGTTTGGTTGGAGGTAGGGCTGTCTTGCAGAGCGGCACCTCACAATCTTTAGCATCCCTAAACCCCCACCACATATCTACACCCCCACCACAGCCCTAAACCCCTACCACACACACCTATGCCCTTACTACACCCCCACCACACACGCGTCCGTGACAGTCCGGTGGCTATTTATTAATGTTCAGTCCGTCCATTTGACATTCGGTTGCCGTCCTGTTCTCGTCCGGTGGCTATTCGTTAATGTACAGTCCTTGTCCATTTAGCATCCGGCGCCGTTGCAACAGTTCGACACATTCCCATACATTTTGGTACCGAACACCACCGGATTAGAAAATTCTTTGTCCGGTGGTGTCCAGTACTCAGTCCGTTAAGGTGTGACTGGGGCTTCAAGCATGAATCTCAAGTTATCTGCTGAGTCATGTCTGTCTGTTTCTTGATTTCTCATAAGAGCTCATTGGACTTATTTAGTCATGTTTAGGACTTTCCTTTCGCATTCGTTATATTCCTCTCTTTTTTTCAAAGTGAATTTTATTAGGGCGGGTAAATATGAAATGCCTTATTTGATGTGTGTGTGTCCCACCCTCCCCCCCTGGGTGGTAGATTAGGTTGTACCAGACCATCCCCCTCTAGACCCGAGTATTAGCCTCCAGAGGTATATATTACATAGGGGTAATTGATTAATTTACCTGCAGGCAGTGTGCAATACAACATTGTGATGTGGTGCAGAACCCATCATTAGCTTAAGTGTGTGCTGCGTGTGTAGATTATGCCCACAGGCCAGAACTGATACCACCAGGATGTACCGGGCTCCTTTCACACGGGTAACTAGCGAATTGTACTTATCGCATTGTATAATAATAATAATAATAATTTTTGTTAATAAAAAAAAATCAGGAGTTGTGCTTAGTTATCACATTATATAACAATGATAATTACACTGGGAACCTGCATGCCACTTGTACTTCTAGGTCACACTCAAACTATATACAGTAAAACCTCTCTAACTGACCACCTCCACAGATCGACCACTCCCCTATATCGATCGCTTTATTTGGGTCCCAACAATACCATTGTAACCATATTCTAACTCTCTAAACCGACCACCTTCCTAAATGGATCACTTAAAGTCGGTCCCAAAGTCGGTCGATTTAGAGAGGTTTTTACTGTACTTTATAGTTTGTAGACTATATATCCATGGGCAACACCTAGCAATTTATGTGTTGGGATAATGAAGTTAATTGCGTTTAGTCACAATATATCTGAACTAGTTTGATTCATTAAAGGCACAATGTGCGTCAGTAGTTGGTAAGTGTTGCCATTCCGGGGCGAGTGTGCTTACCATTACTTAGACTATCTTGGCTCCCTGGTGCAATCATCCTACACACATGCATGTGGAATTTCACCTATGGAGGTGAGTACAATGGTGTGTTTGTGTGTGCAATGTATGTATGCAATTTGTGCCTACAATTTGTTAGTGATGCGGCCATTTTGGATGCTGGCCACTGCCACTCGTGTGTGTGTGTGTGTGTGTGTGAGGGTGGGGAGAGGGGGGGGGGGTGCCATGCCCTCTGTACATTACTAGTGCAGTTTTAGTGGACCGTGATTACAGAGGGTTAACGCTCGGCTGGTAGGCTGAGAGTTTATTTTATAGTAGCCATGTTCCCTCGGTAGGAGGCGTGCTACTACTAAACAGCGGCGTTTAGCAGGATTTAGGACCAAACCACTACTGGCACCAGTGAGACCGGGTCAGGGCAACTGGGTCATGTCAGGGAGTAAGGGGGTCCTGCAATGGGGAGAGGGGGAAGCCAAAAAGGAGGTAGCATATAATCTACCGCTAACTCAGAGTGAAGACAGCAGTGGTGTGGCGTGGGGGGTGGTCGCATCTACACTATTGCTGTGATGTCAGTTGGCAGGCCGGAGAAGAGTAAAGCCAATTGGCTTGAGTTTAAAGTTGCAGAGTCCGACGGTTTTGAGTTTCTGAAATTTTCTGAGATAAATACATTAGGTTGATCATTATTATGTACCTTACGTTAGCTTGAAGTAACTTTTATTTTAAGTGGCTAACTTTTGAGATATTTGAAGTGGAACTATGAAAAATTAATTTTGGCAAGCTAAGACTCTATAGGCTTCTGCAGTAACATGTTCTATTCTATTGCCTCAGTATTCCCTTCTATGTGGTGACAAATGTTTAATAAGTGCACCAGTATCTAAGTTAGATATGTAAAATCAAATTTAGATAATTGTTTTGGTTTTGAAAATTTGATATTTTCATCGGACTATGCAGCTTTAAACTATGGCGAACTTAGAATGAAGCCAGCAGGACAGTGGGGATATTATTTAATGAAGCCAGCAGGAAGGTGTGATTACTATCTAATGAAGCCAGCAGGAAGGTACTATCTACTTTACGAGTGAAATCAGTTGACAGGCCGTAGAAGAGTCTAAACTACATTGAAGCCAGTTAAAGTTGGGGGGGGGGGGAGTTATGGGGAAATGCGTGGTGTCGATGTGTACATTTTTCACTTTAGCACACAATCCTACAAGCATACTTTTGATACATTTTGTGGGATCGATTAAATACATGTAGTATTTCTAACATACTCAACACACAGAAGCAACAATAATTATTTGACTTGCTACCCAAAAAAAACACCCAAAAATTAATTATCACCATCGTAACATGGAAACCAAATATGTGGTGCCCAGTTTCAGAGAATGGCCCAGGCTGGTAGAAATGTTTCTTGTTGTAGTTGTACATCCTAGCGATATCTTTTTCTTTTGTTGTTGTTGTTGTTGTTGTTGTGCATTCGTTGATTAAGAAGGGGTCTATGGTTATATCAGGACATGGTGGCATTATAGTGTTGCCCCACTTCGAGACGGGGCTTTCGGCACCAGGACTGAATATCCCACTCAGTCACATTTTCCTGGTTATTGAGCAAACCAGTCATTGTCATTAATATTGCGGATCAGGCTAGGTAACAAGGCGGTTTGATTTGAACAGAACAAGTAGCGCTCGAGGACCCGCCGATATTTCCGTAGTGGCTTCTCTATTCAGTAAGCAAACTTGTGGTGTGGGAACCCCCCCCCCCCCCCCCCCCCCCACAGCGTAACAGGCCCACAGGTGTCTCCAGCACGCTACACCGGAACTACCCCGCGCCGGGCGTTCCTCCCCAAAACACTGCCTACTATACTACTCACAAACAGGACAACCGGGGACCAGTGTACATATACAGCGACACTATACATCGGCGCTACTCTGCCTCGCCTCCTGCGTACAGCGTGCTGCTGCGAATACTGTACTGGACACACACCACAGCCGGGAGAGTAGAGCCAGTGTGTATGTAATAGGTGTGTCCGTTGGAATGTAGGACGGGGCACTTTTCATCGTGGATCTCCGACTGCTGGACTCCTGGCTTGGATCTCGCCATACGTCTTCTGGCTTGGATCTCGCCACGGCTGATCGGCCGGGATCACGTGACCCGGCTGCCTGTAGGAAGGCGGGCGTCTGTGCCTGATACTGATAGAGAGGTCGGCGCCGACCCCCCAATGGCTCGTCCAGCCAGTGTCTAAGGTGGCACTTTCGACGTGTCGTCATGGCCCGGTTTCTGTCATTCACTAGAAAACACTTTAAGCCCCCACAGGTAAGGCAGTCTGGTTTACATGGCGGCAGTGTGGCTGCAGGTGTTGGGCAGTTGTGGAATATTGAAGTTGCTATTTTTCTTTTTCTTTTAGATACATGTTTTAGGTTGGTCATTATTCTACTTTGCTTTAGTAGTTTGGAGTAACTTTTATTTTAAAAGGGTTAGCATTGGATATATTTGAAATGAATCATACCGAATTAATTTTGGCATGCATACCGAAATGCTGGACAGGTTCTATTAAATTGACCCATTCCTATATGCAGCAGTAAATATACACCATTAGCTAATCTTGATATGTACAACCAAATCTCGGTAATTTGGATGTGTACGCCAACATTAACTTAACATGTATTCCCTTCAAATATCTCAAAAGTTAGCTATTTAAAGTATAAAACAAAACTATGGTAGATTATCAAAATCAACCTAATATATTTATCTTTAGAAAATGAGAAACTCAACTATCGGACTATGCGATTTATAGTAAAACACACCACAATTTCATGACATGAGAATATCTGCGGTCATATAAGGACCGGTACCAACTTGTGACGTGGCACACTGGTGGAGATTTATTTATTAGTGGTGCCCCACTGGAAGACCATCCGCTGGCACCATGACCCCGATATCCCCGCTCATTCACAGTATCTGGCACTGAAACAACCAACCATTGCGCTACCTCAGTGATGCTGAGCGCCAGGTAATGTAGTACTAGTAGTGAAGTCAGTGGTTTGACTCAGCCGGGGATTGATCCCACAACCTTCTACTCATGGAGTGTAATTATTGTTGTAGTCTGCACTGACCTCAGGCAAGAAGCTATATAAATAGACAGGTAGGTAGGTGTGGATATGGTGATTGCACCAGGGAGCCTAGATAGTGTAATGATTAGGACACAAGCCTGAGAATGGCAACTAGTGTGGGTTCGAATCCTGCTCTAGGCACAATATTTCTGATACCATTATTATGGCGGGTAATACAGGTTTTTACCTCTTACAGTGTACAGATTAAAGTTCGTCGAGGGAGTCCCCAGCCCCCACCAATATTTATATATATATATTTTACCTCAGTAAACAGCCTCAGGCTAGGGAGAGAGGTAAGCACGTCCGGTACCAGCAATTAGCATATACAACTCACGACTGGATAACGTGTCGTTGGGTTGCTCCGGCAAAATTAGTCTACATACAAGCAAATACGCAGTAAGTATAATAAAAACTGTGGTTAGCTTAATTGTGATGCATTAGAGCATCATTATGGAAAGTTTAGACTTTCGTTGGTCCATTTTGGACGAGTTATTTGGTTATAAACAACCAAGGATAGAACACTCGAGTGGGTTTCTCGAAGGAACCAAACCGGTCATTAGCGGTTATGTCAACACCCGGGTCACCGTGTGACTATGGGTAGAGATGTGGGTTTCGCCCTATCTCATGTGGAAATTCTCTCGTACTCTAATAGAGAGTAATGTTGGAGATGCTCCTGGGTTTCTTTTATAGACTCCCCTAGACAAAACTTTTTCAGGCGTTTCTCCGAGTTTCGTAGCATTTTCTCCAACTTGTTGACGTAGTAGTCACAGGTGGGAGAAGTGTGCGGAACAGAGGGATGGGCGGGCCGATACACTGGTCCCGACCCCGCGTAAGGTTTGGGCTTGACCCACAACCCACGCACAAATTTAGCTTATTACGCCTGTGTTATAACGGTATAAACACGTTCTTTAACACCAATAGATGTCCAAATGAGTTTGAAACAACCATATTGTGACATATATATATACCGGGACTGACCAAAAATGTTTGTTTCAGTTCCCGATGGCCACGAAGCGGAGTAAGCGCGGTGCAGCAGCAGCCGAGGGGCGTGTTCCGAGTGGAGTGGACGAGGAGTACGACTCCTCACCTGTGTTGTCGGCAGGGCCGTCGACACAGCCCCGGGCGCATATCCTCTCCGACCCGGACGAGGACGCAGTGCCTGATGTGCCTGCGCCTCCAGATTGGGAGGCTCGCTTTGCAAGATTGGAAAGCCACATCTTGACTGCCAAATCGCCTGTGTCTCGGAAGCGGCGTATGCCGAGTGTCCCAAGAGGATTCATTTGAGGATTTCTTGGACACAGACTCGGCGGTGGAGCTTAAGGCTCCTCCTCCTCCTTCTCCTAAACGGAGGAAGAAGAAGAAACAGGTGATTTCTTCGGGTGATGAATTCACCAAGGAGCGGGCAGAGTCTGGTTTGCGCAAAAAGCGGAAGACTAAGTCCAAAAAGAAGAAGAGGAAGAGGAAATATTCTTCTTCTGAGTCGTCCACTGAGTCTACTTCTACGGAATCAGACTCAGACACCATATATGAAGGGGTCTATGCGGACATTGGCACTAAAGTGGCTAAGAAGGTGGAGAAGCCAAAGGCTAAGCGGGTTAAAACCACTACGCTTATGCGCGAGACCGTGAATGGTCATTTTCGCACGTTCAAACCGGCGGAGGTTATCTCCAAGTTAGGAGATGAGTTAACAGGCATAAAGGGTGTTCCCAACTCCATCATTAAAGAAATGGATCGGGATGTCAATATGACGGATGACCGTAAGAAGTTTGAGGATGTGTTGCACACAGTGCATAAGGCAGTGTTGGCTACCATAACAGCTATTGTTCCTGTGGCTAATAGGATGCAGAGTGAAAATAAGTTCTCGTCTTTGGCTAAGACAATGGACAAAGGCATTGCAGTATTAGCGGCGGCAGGTAATTACCTGTCGTTTCGAAGATATGAAAATGTCTTCAAGTCAGTTTGCACAGATGCTGGCAAAGAAGTGGCTCGCTCTAAGAAGGTTACCGATAATGAGGGGAAGGAGTTTACGCTCTATCTTGCTCCAGAGCCGATTAAAGGGAAACCTTTAGATAATACCAAGATGTTTGGCGGTCAACTACAATACCTCTATAAAGAGGTAGAGACTGCAGCCAAGAGTGGCAAAAACATGGATGGCAAGAAGAAACAGGAAGTTCCTCGTTTCAAAAAGTCACGAGGGGATTTTCGTCCACGACGGTTCACCAGAGGAACCAGACCGAGTTCAAACTTCGGTCAAGGGTTTCGGGGCCGGGGCGCTCGCCCAGGCTGGACCGACAACACCGCACGGCCAATAGGTCGAGGGTTCAACTCGTCGAGACCTTTCCCCAGGGGCGGGTCCAAGTAGAGGTCCAAACACAAACTTTACAAGTCCCTGCAGCCTCTAAAAACACACAAACTGTAAGCAACTTTGTGGCTGGTAATATTAGTAATCATATTTCTGAGTGGCACAAAATTGGTTGTAGTGCGAAGCACTGCGTTTGATGCGAGGGAAGGAAGAGACCCTCCCCCGCCGCTGTGGCGCTGTCTCCTCACCTCGGCCGAGCCCCGGCTCGCCGCCCCCCCCCCTCCTTCCTGCCACCTTCTTTGTTCTGGCGCTCACGCCTCACCCGACGCCCGCTGCTCGCCACATCTCACCCTCCCCCGGGCCGTCAGCATTCGCACCTCACCGCCTGTCGCCCCCCCCTTTTCCCTTATAAGGCCGCCCGCCGCTCTCCTCAGGCACTCACCTTCCTGCCGTCTTCCGCTGTTCTTCATTTTCCTATTTGGACTTACACCTCGGGCCGCTGACCTACCCAGCATCGACAATGCCGCAAGGGAAGGGACGAGGACGAAAAGGATCCCGGGCCGCCCCACGGACCCCGGGGCCATCTACCACGCCCGGGAGGGACGAGTCGCCCGCCTCCGCCTCGGTCTCCCCGCCGGCGCCCTCGGACCGTTCCTCGGGCACCGAGATATCCTCAGTCTTGGAGGCTATCCAGCGGATGCAGCTGGAGCACCGTCAGGCCAACGAGGAGCATCGGCAGGCCAACGCCGAGCACCGGCAGGCCACGGCCGGCCTGCACGCCCGGATCGACAACATCAGCGCCAACGGGGCCCGGCCCGAGGCGCCCCCGTCGGCCGTCCCAGCGCCTCGGGCACCCGCCACCGCCGCGGCCCGTCCGCCGCCGCCGCCGCAGGCGGCCCTCCCCGGAGCAACACACCCGGAGTACGGGAGGTACCGCCACCTCCTGCCCCAAGTACAGCCCGTCACGTCGCCGGCCTACCCCGAGGAGGAGACCCGGCACAACCCCGCGTCCACGGCCGACGCCGTCAGGGAAATCCTGGCATCCGCCGAGGCGCGACAGTCAACCAAACGCCAAGGTATTCCTACAAATTACATTTTTCCATCCGATCTGGTGAGGCGGGGTGCCGAGAAGAAACCGGTCAAGAGGGGGGAGGCGACCAAGGATGAGTACTCCCTCGCCCTCCTAACCCTCATCGACCACCCGGACTTCCCCGCCCACTCCGCCCAAGGCCTCCACCACCACATCCTTGCTATCTGTCGTGACAACCTGGTGTATCCCTGGACGACCGTCCGCCACTACTCGGAGGCGGTCTTTACCGCGATCGCGGACGGTACCCTCCCCCACGGTTGGCACGACCCTGTGGCAATAAACCTACTGAGACTGGAGTCCCTCACCATGCCCCCCCAGTCCACCTCAGCCCAACCCCGCTCCGCCGACCCTGCAATGCCCCTCGCCCAGTCCCGCGCCCACACCGACACACGCGTGGCCTACAATAAGGAGACCCACGGCACACTGTGCTACGCATGGAACCGGGACCCCAACTCCTGCACCCACGCAGGCCCGGGGGAGGTCCACGGCCAGGGGGCCTCCAAGCTGCTCCACGCATGCGCATACTGCGCCAATGTGCGAAAGGTCCTCACTAGGCATAGCGAGGACGCCTGCCTAGCAAAGCGCGCCCGGGCAGGGGCTCCCGCCTCGCCGGATTTTTAGGAGCCGGCACCTCCAGCCCGGCACGGAGGCCCCAGACCGGCCCACAAAACCCACCAAAGCCGCCCACCACACTGCTACCAGCCATCCGGACACCACCGGCCACCCGCCCGAGGCGCGGCCTGCCCGCCGCCTCGGTGCCGCCGCTCCCTCCGGCAACCACCCCCGCCTCGGGCCCCAGCGCCCCCTCAGTAAGGCTCCCATCGCCGCCCGGCTCCACCTCGCCCCAGGCGATACCGCCTTCCTCTGCCAACCCGACCCCACCGACCCCACCACCGACCCGCCCCACGACCCCCCACCCACCGCCCGCGACTTTGCCGCCCCCCTTGCCCGCCCCCGCCGCACCTCCTCCCCCGACCCCCGCCCTGGCCATCACCCTGGCACCACCGACCACCCCGGCAACCACCGCCCACTCGGGCCCCAGCGGCCCCTCAGCAAGGCTCTCATCGCCGCCAAACACAACCCAGCCCAGCCCAGCTTGCCCGAGGCGCGGCCTGACCGCCGCCTCGGCACCGCCGACCTCATCGGCAACCACCTCCCTGTCGGGCCCCAGCGCCCCCTCAGCAAGGCTCTCACCGCCACCCAGCGCCAGTCGCCCACCACGGACCACAGCCCTGCCCAGTTTCACGAGGAACCCTCAGACCGCTGCCCAGCCCAGCCTCAAGAGGAACCCTCAGACCACAGCCCAGCCCAGCCTCTCGGAGAACCCTCATCCTCTGGCACAGCCGCCGACCACGACACCACCGTCATCAACCCCCCCGACCCGACCCCGACCCCCGTCCCACCCAGCCCTGAGGAGTCGCCGACCGACCTCCTCGCCCGATCACCCCAAGGAGCGGGCCTCCCCTATTTTTGGCCGCCCGCCCCTTGTCGACCTACCCCGCACCTCACACCCAAGACCACACAGCCCAGCCTCACGAGGGCCCCTCTCCAGACAGTCCAGCCGCCGACCTCACGGCCTGCCCTCACGACCCTCCTCTCACCCAGAGCTCCGGCCCTCGCCTCGGGCGCCCCTGCCCCCGCCTCGGGCGCGCCTCGAGCCCTCTCCTATTATTTGGTGGAGGGCTCCTCGGCACCCCCTCACTCCACTGACAATTAACCCAACCTGGACTTATTGACTCTCTCCTGCTCCTTATGGGCCTCTCTGCTCCTTCCTGGGAGCCCCTCATCACTCCTCACCGGACTTATTGCTCCCTATGAGCCTCTCTGCTCTCTCCTGGGAGCCCGCTCATTACTCGGTTAAATGGACCCTGTTGCTACCACTGCATTTACCTGTACCTCTATGCACCCTTATTACCATTGTGCATTTATCTCATTGGTTATGTACCTAACATGTCCTACTTCTATGTACCTCTATTACCATTGTGCATTTGTCTCATTGTTTATGTACCTAACATGTTTCCGCTGAGGCGTGCAATAAACGCGCCTTCTTTCCACCCCCGCCTTCCTTTCTTCCTTCTCGCGCATCGGTCGTAGTGCGAAGCACTGCGTTTGATGCGAGGGAAGGAAGAGACCCTCCCCCGCCGCTGTGGCGCTGTCTCCTCACCTCGGCCGAGCCCCGGCTCGCCGCCCCCCCCCCCCCTCCTTCCTGCCACCTTCTTTGTTCTGGCGCTCACGCCTCACCCGACGCCCGCTGCTCGCCACATCTCACCCTCCCCCGGGCCGTCAGCATTCGCACCTCACCGCCTGTCGCCCCCCCCCCTTTTCCCTTATAAGGCCGCCCGCCGCTCTCCTCAGGCACTCACCTTCCTGCCGTCTTCCGCTGTTCTTCATTTTCCTCCGCCCACCCACCCTACACTCACTTAACTTTCTCACTCCCGAGGGTGGAGGGCTCCTCGGCACCCCCTCACTCCACTGACAATTAACCCAACCTGGACTTATTGACTCTCTCCTGCTCCTTATGGGCCTCTCTGCTCCTTCCTGGGAGCCCCTCATCACTCCTCACCGGACTTATTGCTCCCTATGAGCCTCTCTGCTCTCTCCTGGGAGCCCGCTCATTACTCGGTTAAATGGACCCTGTTGCTACCACTGCATTTACCTGTACCTCTATGCACCCTTATTACCATTGTGCATTTATCTCATTGGTTATGTACCTAACATGTCCTACTTCTATGTACCTCTATTACCATTGTGCATTTGTCTCATTGTTTATGTACCTAACATGTTTCCGCTGAGGCGTGCAATAAACGCGCCTTCTTTCCACCCCCGCCTTCCTTTCTTCCTTCTCGCGCATCACTAGTGACCAAGAAATTATAGAAATAGTTAGGGGTGTTCAAATTCCCTTTACACAAATTCCTGTACAAAGTATAATACCTTTTCCATATAACATTCAACCAGTTGAACGAGACGCACTAACTAAACAGGTACATAAATTCTTTGAGAAAGGAATTATACAAAAAGTGACACACTGTTCAGGACAGTTTATTTCAAACATTTTCTCGAGACCGAAGCCTAATGGTGATGTTCGAATGATCCTGGATTTAACAATCCTTAATAAAAGGGTGGAATATCGACATTTTAAAATGTTCTCTCTAGATACGGCACGAGATCTGATTACACCAGATGCGTGGATGGCTAGTGTTGATTTACAGGATGCATATTATACGCTTCCCATAATGGAACAATACCGAAAATTTCTTCGATTTATTTGGGATAACCAACTCTATGAGTTTACCTGTATGCCGAATGGCTTAGCTTGTGCGCCACCTTTATTTACTAAATTGCTTAAACCTGTTTTCTCAGTAATGGCGAGGAAGGGTCATATAATGTTTCCATACATAGATGATTCTTTTATTATAGCATCAACACAAATTGGTTGTGTGAATGCAGTTTTGGATTTATGTGCATTACTCACTAAATTGGGGTTTTATGTACATCAACAAAAGTCAGTGTTTAAACCAACAAAACAACTCAAATGTTTAGGGTTTATTCTGGATACACAGTCCCTTACAGTGTCGATAACAGAACAAAAACTAATTAAGTTTATGACTACAGCGATTCAGCTTATTAAGTTATCAAAGCCAAAAATTAGACAGGTTGCTGTTCTTATTGGCATAATGACCTCATATGCACCTGCTGTGTTATATGGGAAGGCCCATATTAAGTCGCTAGAAATAGATAAAAATTTAGCGTTAACACGAACTAAAGGCAATTTTGAGCGAAAGATGTTTATTTCGCAAGAAGGGTTACAGGATATTGGATGGTGGATGCAACATATAGCAAGTTCACCAAATCCAATCCGCATGGCGGAACCTAATACAGTAATTACTACTGATGCTTCGTTAGAAGGTTGGGGAGCTCATCGAGATGGGGTCACAACAGGAGGTAGATGGCTTGATGATGAAAAATCAGACTATATTAATGCACTAGAATTGCGTGCTATTTATCTGGGCTTACGTAGTTTAGTAAAGATAAATAAATCACAGGTTAGAATACTAACTGATAATACTACTGCCATGGCATATATTCGTAACATGGGTGGAACCAAATCAAAGTCTTGCAATCAGTTATCTAAACTGATTTGGAACTGGGCGCAGGCTCAACAAGTCTGGCTGACTGTAGCGCATATTCCAGGGTCACAAAATACACTTGCAGATTATAAAAGTAGAAATTTCCATGACCATTTAGAGTGGTCTCTCTCTACACACATTTGTTTAACTTCGTTTGTGAAAAATGGGGTACACCTGAAGTTGACTTATTTGCATCACGAAATAATAACAAGTTACCCTGTTATGTTTCTTGGCATCCTGAACCGGATGCTTGGAAAGTAGATGCGTTTGCTATTACCTGGGAAAATAATTATTTTTATATTTTCCCACCATTTAGCATTATCAGCCGAGTAGTGAGAAAAATCGGCTTGGAAGGGACACATGCGATACTGGTGGTGCCCGATTGGGACACGCAACCTTGGCTGTCAGCAGTTTCACAACTGGCAAAAGATCGTATACGATTCCCAAGAAAACTCGGGAATCTGACGCACCACGGACCGCTAGTGGTTCACGGCGACGTGTCAACGACGCCCCTATTGGCATTCCTTTTCTAAGGAAGCAGCTACAGCAATTTGGATTGGACAGAATTACTGAGGATAGGATAGTATCGGATGCCTGGAGGCCAGGAACTGTCAAAATGTATACAACCTATTTAAAGAAATGGGGTGTACATTGTTTGTTAATGAAAGTTAAGCCAACAAATCCAAAGATTTCACAAGTAGCTCGGTTTCTTCGTTCTCTAGAGGATGAAGGACTTTCCTTTGGATCGATTAATGCGGCGAGGTGTGCGTTATCAATTATATTACCTAGAATTGATGGCGAAACAGTTGGAAAACATTATGTTATTTGTTATTTACTTCGTTCAATTTATCAAAGGAATCCTCCAAAACCAAAGTATAGTCGGTTTTGGGATGTTTCTATAGTATTTAAGTTGTTTCAGGCTTGGCCTCACAACTCGTGGTTAGATATAAAACAGTTAGGTTTTAAGGTCGCGGTCCTGTTATTGTTAGTAACCGGACACAGAGGACAGACGATTGTTGCTTTATCCTTAACTGGATTAGAAATAGACAAGCAACAAGCTACGTTTGATTTAGAAAAATTGCTTAAATCGAACACGTTAGGTGACCCTTTATCAACGGTTCACTTAGACTGTTTTCCGAATGATCGGAAATTATGTGTTGTGTCGGCCATACGGGCTTATATATACAAGACAAAGGATTTACGTGCATCACAACAACTATTAGTGAGCTTTATAAAGCCACATAAGGCGATTTCACGAGACACACTTGCCAGATGGACAATTACGGTGTTGAAATTGGCTGGAGTGGATACGAGTAAATACTCTTCCCACTCAACTAGAGGAGCCATGGTCTCCAAGGCACGGGTGCTTGGTATTTCTGTGAAAAGAATACTAGCGCATGCAGGCTGGAAGACGGCTAAGTCGTTTGCAAAACATTATAATAAACGACTAGAAAAGCCTACCGGCGTTGCAAAGCGTCTTCTCGCCAACTAACAAGAATAGGTGAGAACAAAAATTTAGAATGTTATAATAATAAGAAAGAATGATATTAAGGATAAAAATGAATTATGTAAAGGTCTCCCTAGCCTGAGGCTAGCCTGAGGCTGTTTACCGAGGTAAAATAGTATAGTTATACGAGTCTTACCTTGGTACAGATGATGGATAACTGTTGTTTTACCGAGGTATAAGCCTCGGATAGATGTGGGCTAGGGCCCTCCCGCCACACCCTGCCACATCTATTCCGTTGGTGTACCTTTTCGGTAAAGTAATAGTATCCATTGTTTGAAAGTCATTTTTATCCTCAATAAGTAGGTTAAGATTGCTGGTACCGGACGTGCTTACCTCTCTCCCTAGCCCACATCTATCCGAGGCTTATACCTCGGTAAAACAACAGTTATCCATCATCTGTACCAAGGTAAGACTCGTATAACTATACTATATATATTCAAGGCCGCTATATTGGGCTGATGGAGGACTTCAGTGTTCTACTGTTAGTGTTTACCATTAGCTAGTGCAGTTCAAATGTACTTTTAATTTATTTTAACATTTATTACTATTAAAATACCAAACGGTGATATTGCAGTAAAGTCCGACTGCTTTCAGTTTTATTTAACCCAGGCAGGGTCATGGGTAGATAAAGGATTCACCCTGTACTCGCAGTACACTGGTGAATACCAACCCTATATAAAAGCTGTCGAAAAAGCAGGGAAATGACAGAGTCTAATTTCACAATCAAAGAAGCAACAATTATTCTTTTTATGTCTTAATATTTCCCCGCTACCTTTAAGTTGAAAAATATAATAAAACATAGTTTAATACAATTTAAAGGTGAAATCGATGGCGTTCTATGGCTGCCATCTCGTCTTTTTGCATTCTCTCCCATTTCACCAACTCTGTGCCGATATAAGTACCCATTTGATACTGGAGGCAGACATTCTACTTCCTGTTCCATACTAAAGCTATTTTCGCCCGTATTTACACTACATTGTCGTTCACCTGTGTACTACAAGTACAGGGTGAATCTTTTATCTAGGTATGAGGAGGCATTGCAATGGCTATCATCAAAGAATGTACAGTATCAGCGTTTAATGCATTTTGGTATTTTGTTGTGGACGCTTATGTTATACTACATTGGAATTTCAGTTTCAATCGAAATGACAGTTTTGCTGCATAGTCCAATGAAAGCATATTTTTAATTAAAAAAAATGTTTGAACCACCAACCAACCCACTTACCTAGATCTGATCTGATCTGAAATATCCAACCTAGATGCTGGTGTATTCATAAACAGTTATTGCTGCATTGAAGGAATGCTAGTTAGTGTCTCGGGCCTAAACCTCTCATATTCGGCAATAAGTGATTTACGCCGAATACTGACAGCTAGAATTAAGTCGACGATGTAATCACTGTGTACATTAGAGGTGTTAATTATAGCATAGCTCATGTATGTTAAGCGTAAATAATATACATAAATAGGTGTGCTAAGCATCTAAGAGTTGGGAGCGTGTAAGTGTAGGTGTTGATTTCCCGTTCTTGGCAATCACAGGACGTTCCAGATTTTATGAGACTTTGTATATCATCTGGGGTACCAAACTAAACAAATTCCAACAGGTTTTGTTTCTGTTGCAATTAGAGGTGGGTTTTGTGAAAATATAGCTAATTTGACTGGACTACGTCCCTACCTGGTTCCATGTGTGTCCACTGTATGCTTAGATTATATTCATGTTTGAAATACTTAAATGGCTGACTTCGCAAGCAAATATGCTCTATTCAATACAATTTCAAACCACATCCTTCGTACCGGCACAAGTAGAGGGTCTTAGAAATAAAAAGAAGAATATATAATATGGATAATACTAGAATATGAAATAAATATAAAGAGATGGATTTATTGACAGCATGGTCAGTCCCCTGCCTTTTTGGTTAGAGCACTGCATAAGTAAACTGCAGAGTCGGCCGAACTTGGCATTTGGATACTACATTGTAGACATTGCAAACCCCATGTTCCAACCAGGGGTATCTCTACACATGATTGATTGATTGATTGGTGGTTGCTTTACGCCGTGTCGGCAGCATAGGCCATATTCACGGCGAGAAATGTTTGTTTTTTGTTCAAACCATCGCTTTTACATGTAAAAGCAGACAATCAATTATGTGCCAATAGACACTCATTAAATTAGAAAGGTCACAATCATATATTTGTGGTGAAGGGAAACAAATTCCCATAGAAAAAGAAAAGTTGTATTAATAATTGATAGAATCTATTTAGTAAACTATATGAGGTGGTACAGTCCAGCTGCCCTCAAAAAGGCTAAAATGTTTTCCTCTTTTACCTTAGTAAAAAAGGTCATACATACTGTCTGCAGTGTAGAACCGTTGGCCCAGGGCCAAAAAATCAACGCAACTTAGTCAAATGTGTTTGAGTGTCAGCAGGGACTGACACCCAATACATTCAGGGGGAGGTTCCCCCTTGAGCAGAAAAGCATGTGTAAGCCACGAGTGGCCAATACGGCAGCGGCTAAGGACCACTTGGTCCCACCGACCTCCCGCATGAGTCTGTGGTGGCTTTCCCACAGATGGTTCAATTTCTTTAAGTTTATTAATGTTTTCATCCCACTCATGTTGCCATTTGGATTTTATGTGGGTGGCTATTAGTGGTTTCAGATCAGAGTGAGGGATCAGACATGGTTCAAGATCACAGTTCAGGGCCTTCTTCACAGCCCGATCAGCTCGTTCGTTTCCTTGTATGCCGGCATGGCCAGGCACCCAGCACAGGTGGATGTCATACCCATCCGTTATCAGTTGGTTCATTTTATAAATGACCGTTGCTAGAAGAGGGTGATTCGTTTTCAGTCCAGCAACAGCCAGGAGGCAAGAGAACGAATCACTGTATATAACATAGTTAGTGTAGTTGGATACCTTGATACACTCCAAAGCGAGAAGGAGTGCTCGGGCTTCTGCAGTGAAAATTGAGCTCTGATCGGGCAAATGGACACCAAATCTTTCCCGTTGGCAGACTGCCGCAGCAGCTACCTGGCTTTGGTCTTTCAAACCATCAGTGTATATGGAGAGGTGGTCTGCAAACTGGCCTTGAATGCAGTCCTTGGTACTCGAGTGGATGTGTCCCAGACTTCCTCAGTTCTGTGAGTCGGAGGATAACCGATGGCTTTCTCTACACAACTCACTGCAGGTGGTGGACTCCAGGTAGACACAACACGGTACACCACATACATACATACGTACGTACATACATACATACATACATACATACATACATACATACATACATACATACATACATACATACATACATACATACATACATACATACGTACATACATACATACGTACATACATACATACGTACGTACGTACATACATACATACATACATACATACATACATGAACCGGTCATTTTTTTTAATGTAGAATATTTGTTAGCACAATATCACTTCAATCCTATTCAGAAACAAATATGTTATGGCACAACAACCGTTCCAAGTTTGGTCTTCAGGAACCATATATATATATATAATATATGCCCAAAGTGACTAAGGTATAAGGGCGTATAGTGAACCATAGGAGCCGGGGGGGACATTTCAACTTCACTTCCGGGAATGTAAACACGCCGGGTCACAGCTTCAGTCCCTCTCCGGGGACCAGCGGCCGGTAAGTCAGAATGCACATATTATGGGGGGGCACTGAGGCGTGTGGGCCGGGGACGACTTCACAGGGCTTTTCTGAGTGACATATTCCAAGACATTATAATTGATTAATGGGTAGCCTGTTTTAACTATCTGGGAATATTTTGCCGTTATGCGCATCTTCTTTTCTTTCATTTGTTTAAGAATAGATATGTTAAAGTTGATTGTTATAATCTACATTTATGTCCTTCTATGCAACCCGTATCTAGATTGGCTATCTAGATCAAATCTGAGACTGTCTCAAAAGGTGCTAAGCAATATGGGACAAAACTTTGTCCATTGTAACGATCAACATACTATCTGCTTATGCATTTGCTCAGGATACACTGATTAGATTTTGTACATGGTGTTTCATAATCCCAATAGAATACATATTGATTTGAAGCAAATGTCCTTGTTTTCAGTGTAACCATTTCTGTGCTGTTTTGTGTCAATCGGTACAATGGACCAAAAACAAAAGAGTTATCACCTTTTGAGCATTTTGGTTTGGAGAATTCGATGCTTTCATTGGACTATGCAGCTTTAAGCTGTAAGTTTGGTTGTTTAAGTTTTACGTTCTGGCAACATCTAGAGTCATATCAGGACGGGTACTGACTTGTGACAGTGCACACTCGTGGTGATTTTATAGTGCTGCCCCACTGAGAGACCAGGCCACCAGCACCATTACCTGATATCCCACTCAGTTATATTATCCTGACACTGAGCCAACCAGTCCAAGCGCCTGGCTAGGAAGCGACAAGTATCAATTTTTAAGTCATCGGTTTGATTCGACCAGGGTTCGAATCCCACGATCTACCAAAACTAAACTAAGGTGATGTAATGTGGGTCCTTACGCGGACATCCCATAATCTCCTGAAGTTATGTTGCCTTGGTTGGTGGTGCTAGTGTGTGTGTGTGTGGGGGGGGGGGGGGGGCAGTCAGTGCTGCGCCCCAGAGTAATGGGATAGGACCGAGGTTACTGTTACTTGTTAGTGTTAGCATGTAGACTTTATAGACTGCGTATCAGGAACCAGGATTGCACTCAGTTGGTGAAACTGGGACAAAGTGGGCTCATAGACCCGTTGACAACTGGCCTATCTCACACACATACATGTACACACACACACACATACACACACATACACACACACACACACACACACACACACACACACCCCTCTAACATAACCCAATTACTTACCTGTATGTGAGACATGAGCATTGGATCGGTACATTTTGCCTGGATTTGATTCCGATCGACTCCTTCCGCAGCCGGCATCCCCGCATTGGCGTTATTACTATATTATTATTAGAGATTTCTTTTGTAAGTTGTGGAAGGAACCCTAGATCGGGCCTACATCATGAAATCTGTAGGTCTTTGTCATAGTTCAATATGACCCGTTACACTTTTGGTCTGGACACAACAGTCACAGTTGTCAGAGCCAACCTCAGAGATGGGATCCGTCTTCCTTAAGCTAAGATTCCTTATATGCGGTATCCGGCATGCGAATGTGGCAAAAAAAAATCGAAAAGCATGTAAATGAATAGTGGTGCTTCCATACTTACGAATGAGAATACAAATGCGAATGCGGCAAATGGATGGACCGATCGATGCGAATACGAATACTGCTGCGTTTGCCATAGAAAACAATACTAACTTTTATCTTCCTTCACAAATTTGGCGGGAAAATCCCCCAAAAATCTTATGGAAATTTTTTTGGTGTGTTTGTTTCTTTAGCCATCCCCCAGCACAAAAAGTAAACATCGGCTATTGGGTGTTGGCATATATCTATGCTGCATATACCACATTCACATACCGCGTATAAGGACCGCCTGACAAAGACAAAGTGTGGGGGGGGGGGGGGGGGAGCAACTCCCTGGTCCCCCTCATTAGGAATCAGCATGTGGAGTGAGGGTGGATCAGGAAAAGGCCCTGCAAAAAGTTTCCTATCGTAATTTATTTAAGATGAAATGATTTAATCTTTAGAAACAGTTACGTCAAATTACATCACAGTCAATGGATTAGTGGTGTGTTGTTTTTTTAAATGAAAAGAACTTCAACCTACCCTACATTTTTGCTTGTCTGCAACCGGAAACGGGACTTTTTTTTTAAAGGCCTAACCGCACGGTAACTACGTGCTGTGCGCAGACCACAATTATAGTGATGGCGCCAATATGATGTGAATCGCTCGTCAGCAACGGTGAATCCTGATGTACTAACAGTCCATCGATAGGGCCTAGCATGTGGTGGATGAGTAGAAATTCACATTAAAGTGATTGTGATGTGATCAAAACTGTTCCTTTTCACTATTATTATGTTGAAATGTGACTAGTCATAAATACCCTATAGCTTAAATACCCTCATTAGGAGTTACTTAGGGCCTACTCAGCTGGCGGTCCAGTTTCCCACTGAGGCAACACTATAAAGTTTTAGCCTATGTAAGTCAACCCTTCCCTTCCATGGGTAACGCCGCAAGCTATTACTACCATCGGGAAGAAGTTAGTCTAATGGTGCTGGGCAGACCATGCCTGGCGTACTGGGTTTCGAGCTCTAAATGTTTTCTTTCATTACAATGCATGGAATATTCATGTGAATAATACGTGGTAAAATCACAGAATTAGATGGTTAAAGTTGCAGAGGCCACTTAAAGTATCAAACTAAAACCAAAACACTAATGACTAGATTTGACCCTACTTTATTAAGTTAGATACTGGTGCACCCATTAAGCATCTGTGTCAGTTAGATGCTCCTGTACTGTGCTTGGAAAAGCGTAAACAAAGCTTATGTCCAACATGTTTGGGTGTCCAGCATTTTTGGTGTGGTACCTTTTCAGTTCAGATTTAAACAAAAAAAAGTTCCTTTGATACATTTGAAGTGAAAACATGTGAAGTTACTTTCAGCATGCACCTCGAAATGTTGGACACTATTGGCTTTTAGCGGTAACGGTTCTATTAAATTGACTTGGTATTCCCTTGTGCTGAGCAACAAATAACCCTGATGTAATTTTACATATTGTTTCTAAAGATTAAATAATATCATAAAGCAACACCAGTATCTAAAGCCGTGTTCACACAGGCAATGTAAATCGATTCGTAGAAAGCGACTTGCCTAGTTCGACGCACATTTCCTGTGTGAACGGGCGTCTGAGTCGAATTAGGGCTGAATCGATTTCTGTGATCCGGATACTGTAAACCACCTCTCGAGGTAGTTTACGTGAGGCGATTTCTGTGATTCGATTTATTTTGCCCGTGTGGACGCACTGAGGCGGATTAAGCACCTCACACGCATGCGCAGTCGACACCTCAGTTTGTTGACTTTCCGGTCGATCAAAAGCCCATATTATATAATTTGGTCCATGAACCTGTTAGAGTGCACATATATTTTTTTCATCATTTATTTTTAGGGTTTCACTGCCCAGCAGAAGTTTTGACCGTTCCAAACCAATACGATTCATTAAATACATATCTAGGTCGAATCCACTCTCTCGTGGTGGCGCTGGTCACACTGGACTTGCTCATGCGCAGATATCGACTTCCGGCCCAAGTAGTGCTCGTGTGAACGGGCGTCTAATTCGACTCACCTGATTCGATTTGTCTAATTCGCCTCACATTTTGCCCGTGTGAACACGGCTTTAGTCGCATAAGGGGGCTCAAATCTCGGTAGGTTGTTTTATGTTTTTAGAAAATTTGCTGTTTTCATTGGACTATGCAGCTTTAACTCTCCAGCCCCCAAGTGCTGTTAATTACTGCCGTTGAATTGTTAGTGAGTGTCTCCCTCATGTCGGAATGTTACAGCCACCCATACTCAGGTATCAGGGCGTGACTGTGTCATATCGGCGCCTCAAACATGGCTGTTCGATTCTCAGGTGTGTGGGGGGGGGGGGGGGGGGGGAGGATTCAAATGCTGTGCACCATTCTTGTGTTGTGGACCAGGGCGGGCATGTGTTTTGAGGCTGTGGCCGCCAGTTGGTCATTCGCTAACTGCATCCAGGTGTATTGGAACCGGTAGGGTGGAGGGGGGGGGGGGTTGTCTTGAGGTGGTGGGCTTGTGACGTCACAGAGTGTCCTGATTGGTGGAGATGTAGGTTTCCGTATTCAGTATAACTGCATGGTTCATGGTCAGAGCAATCCCATTATAATACATGTAATGTTGAGGTTCAATTTATAAGAGAAAACCCGCAAACAAAAACGACACTTTATTTACCCCTTGGAGGTTAAAGGTCGCATTCCTTACACGCGTAATGCGTTATGCGGTATGCGAATGTTATCATTCCTTAAGCTAGGATTCCTTACGGCGTGCGGCGTGATTACGGGATGGGTCCTTTCACCCACACCCACACACACACCCACACACAGTGTCAGGTTTCCTCACCACTGTTCTCTATGGCAAACGCAGCAGCATTCGCATTCGCATGCCGCACCGATCGGTACATGGACCGATTCAGTATTTGCATGCCGCATACAGCGTGTAAGGAATCACCCCCATTGACTTAGATGCTTTTCGATTTTTTGCCGCATTCGCATTCGCATACCGCGTGTAAGGAATCCTAGCTTTACACACGTTATGCATAATGCGTTAGGCGGCACATGACTGGCTATATTTAAAAAATAAAAATAAACAATTATTCTCCATACTGCTCTGTATATGACCAAATATTGCATTTATATCTATGTAACTTTTTGTACGTCACATGGGGGTTCCTACCTTTATTATAACCAAATTATAGATAAGTATTCATATTTTTGTGGCTCTGGTAGCATTTTTACCAACCCGAACCACCACCACCACCACCACCACCACTACCATATGTTTCCACTCAGAAGCCCTGAAGACTGCTTCCTAACAGGTCCGCCGCGGCTGTCCGTAATTATCAGTCGCCTCCTCCAGCCTTATATCAATGGACAAATGCGACTGATGATTTTCTATTCGCACCACCTTTACGCATTACGCACCGATCGCTACATGGAGCGATCGGGATAATGGATTTTCATTCGCATTCGCATTACGCGTGTAGGGAATGTACCTCATAGGTTTCACGGCGTTTTGATTTTTTGTCGCATTCGCATTACGCGTGTAAGGAATGCGACCTTAAGCGTAGAATGCAGATGTGATGAAAATAATGTTGTGTCCTGTTTTGGGGGTAAAGTAACTGCGTCACAGTGCAGTGGTACTGACAGTATCTGTGTTTGTTTACTGTTCAGTCTCATCATTGCTGATATGTGCTTGTTTACTGCTCAATTTCATGATGGCTGATTTGTGCTTGTTTACTGTCCAGTTTCATGATGGCTGATCTGTGTTTGTTTACTGTCCAGTTTCATGATGGCTGATCTGTGTGTGTTTGCTGTCCAGTTTCATGATGGCTGATCTGTGTTTGTTTACTGTCCAGTTTCATGATGGCTGATCTGTGTTTGTTTACTGTCCAGTTTCATGATGGCTGATCTGTGTTTGTTTACTGTCCAGTTTCATGATGGCTGATCTGTGTTTGTTTACTGTCCAGTTTCATGATGGCTGATCTGTGTTTGTTTACTGTCCAGTTTCATGATGGCTGATCTGTGTTTGTTTACTGTCCAGTTTCATGATGGCTGATCTGTGTTTGTTTACTGTCCAGTTTCATGATGGCTGATCTGTGTTTGTTTACTGTCCAGTTTCATGATGGCTGATCTGTGTTTGTTTACTGTCCAGTTTCATGATGGCTGATCTGTGTTTGTTTACTGTCCAATTTCATGATGGCTGATCTGTGTTTGTTTACTGTCCAGTTTCATGATGGCTGATCTGTGTTTGTTTACTGTCCAGTTTCATGATGGCTGATTTCATGATGGCTGATCTGTGTTTGTTTACTGTCCAGTTTCATGATGGCTGATCTGTGTTTGTTTACTGTCCAGTTTCATGATGGTTGATCTGTGTTTGTTTACTGTCCAGTTTCATGATGGCTGAACTGTGTTTGTTTATTGTCCAGTTTCATGATGGCTGATCTGTGTTTGTTCTGCGCTTCAGGTGCAGCTGGAACGGGTGCTCGGATTTACGTGTAACTGTAACGCCACCCTCGCCTGCGACCCCAACACTGGCCTCATCGCCTATCCTGCAGGGTAAGTAGCCGTTACCATGGAATAGAGGATTTGCACATGACGTCACAGGTCATGTGGTTTTTGTTGGACTGCATGGTAAAGATTGGAATAATGGAAAGTGACACTGAATTGTCCTTGCTTGAAATAACAACTTTTTTAAAGCATTCTTTATTGTCAATTTAGTCTTCGGCTATTACTCTTATTTTAACTCGTGAAATCATGCCATACGTTGTGTGATTCACGACACGTTGACACTCGACTATGGTGTTGCATCAGTAGTACTAGTAGTAACCATAGTATATTTATAACAGAGGATCTGAAGTAGGTATTATTTGTGTGGTTGCCATTTATATCTTAACAAGTAGGGTCGATTATTTATACCCTATTATGGTACACAGGTGATGTACTATTAGCATAAGGTATATATATACGGTATTGTAATATTGTACTCTGAGGAATATGGATGACTTTCATAATGGCTCTACTGCTACCACACTACCAGTGGGCTCCGCAGTATTCAGGAAAGGGATGGTGGGAATTAGTAGAGCTGGTGGAAATTATAGCCAGTGTGCATAAGTTGTGCAATTTATGCAGGCTTAGTGAAATAAGTTAACTTATGCTGCAACAGATGGCGTGCCCGCCATCCATTATAGTATGTCTCGAGACCCCTGGGTACTACTGTCAACACGCTGTTCAGGAAAGTCATGTGGATTCAAATTTCTAATTCAAGGAACATCTATACAAAGCGTTTAAATGCCATGAAAATAAATAAAAAATAAAATCATTTTATGTACATGTGTATGTGAAATGACAAAAATAGAGAAACGTTCCAAAGAATTTCCGTCCTATGTTGTGAAAATCAGCCATCCAAAATGGCGGACCAAACAAAGGTCACGTGGTATTATGGCGATGCAAATCCTCAACAGGCATGCATTGCCATGGTTATTCATAGCCTCAATGCTGCCATTCGATGCGTGTCCACAACATGTTAAAAGCGATTTTTATTGTAAGCTTCTCAATTTTGCCACAGGTGGCGCTAGCTGCTGTTTCTGTGTAGTGCACACTACAATAGTAGTTACAATAGTAACTGAGCTACCTTGCGTGGCAGTCGGCGTTGCTAGGATAGGGAAAAGAGTGGTTGGTTGGGTCCGTACCAGGACATGGTGGGGACGGGATGGCCGAATCGGTATGAGAGCTGGCTGCCTTTTCGTGTGGGAGGTCATGGGTGCAAATCCTGACCGAGTCAAACCATTGCCTTTAAAAATTGATACTTGTCGTGACCGAACCTGGCGTTCAACTTTAATATGATATGGTAAGGACTGGTTTGCTCAGTATCAGGATAATCTGACTGAATTGCATATCAGGGTATGGTGCGAATGGTATATTGTAACAGTGGGGGCAGCACGGCCATGTTAAAACCATACCGAGGCCACTTACGCATCTGCGAGGCGCCGGTGTATGAAAAGTAATGTGAATACTTTTTTGTCGATCAATACCTCTCGAAATCACTCAAATTTGAGGGTATTCATTTTTGAAACTACCATATTCATCTTTGCATACCTGTTTTCTATCTATTGGCCAATTTTCACGAAGATTGGGTGACCGTTGCATGGTGATTTTCCCTTTCTTTAACTACAATGTGACTGTCAACAAGTCTGCATAGTTATGGTGGTATCATGTAATGCAGCACTGTCAGCCTAGTTATCTGTGTAACACAGTTAAACAACTAGTCTTAATAATTACAAATTAATAAAAGCTTTAAAAGGGTTAAGATATATTTTTAAAATATATATATGTGTTAAGAAAGTTATGCAATTTTGAATTTAAGAAAAGATTAGCAACCAGGGTGAGCGACTTTGTTGACATCGCCTACAGAAATGCATCTGATCATCACTCAATCTTCATGAAAATTGACCAATAGATAGAAAAATGTATGCAAAAATGAATATGATAGTTTAAAATGTGAATTTCTTCAAATTTTACTCCTTTAATTTCTGTCGTAGTTCATACACATCAGCACACAGCAGTGTCTTACTACCATTTCCAATACCTTACGCGTACTCAACCTCGTTCTGATGCCTGATTAGATCACACGTGAATAGTGTGAATAACGTTAATTAAAAATTACTGGTTTTGGAGAAGTGAAAACATGACACACAAAAGGTTAGTCCACACTGAAATGCTGGACACCCGGCGCTCGGACGGCTTGCAGCATTGCCATGTTGTATCAAAATGGCTTAATATTCCTTATATATATGCAGTAATAATTGCTTAATAAGTGCACCAATATCTAAGTTGAACTTATAGACTCAAATATATAGGAAAGTGCTTCAGTTTCGAAGATGTAATTTCATCGGATTGTGCAACTTAAAGCTAAACATTAGCGACAGATACTATTGTAGTAGTCTGTACATGAGCCCTACTACCACGCGGCAGCGGCGGAGACTACGCCACGCACCTACGCAGTTACACTGAACTGCGCTAGGTGGCGGCAGGCTAGCCATCGGGCAGACCCCGACTGGGCTGCCCTCTACTGTGTGTGGCTAGCTCCCCCCCCCCCCCCCCCCCCCATCCCACCTATAGAGTCGATGTGGGATCTGGCGAGTCAGGGGGTGGGTGTCAGTTGACTGTGGATGCCGCGGAGAGCAGATTGGTTCAATAAACCAAGTTGAAGCGTACTAATATTGAATCTTGGCGTTCGTGCGTGGCAGTGTGGGAGTCGGAGGGCCGTGGGCCATTACACTATCTATGAAATGGAAGCCTGTTTGGATCACGTGATCATATGTTTAATGGTTGAGGATGTGGTATGAGTGTGATTCAGCAGGTCCTATTAATGTGCCCAGCGACCCGTTGGGGCAGGGAGTAATTGAGGGGAGTTGATTACAGGGTACCTTTGGTGCAGGTAGGTGACCTCCTTATTATGGTGTGTTCACTACCATATAATTGAGCCACAAATGGAATGAGATGAGGTCGCTGAAATGAATGGGTGGTTGTTGGAGTTTTATGTCCTGGCAACATCTAAGGTCATATCAGGATGGGTACCGACTTTGTGACAGTGCACACTCATGGTGACTTTATAGTGTTGCCCCACTGGGAAATCAGGCTGCTGGCACCATGACCCGATATCCCACATTATCCTGACACTGAGCTAACCAGTCCTTGCCCTATTCTATTTAATGCCCAGCGCCAGGCTAGGAAGCAACAAGTATAAATTTTTTAAGTCATTGGTTTGACTCGATCGGGAATCGAACTCGCGAGGCCCGTGCTCTACCGATTCGACCATCGCGCCCGGTCCAAATTGGAATGAGATGAGGTCATTTAAGACTGCTGAAGCAAATGTCATAATACCTAGTCCTCGACTTAACTTCGGTTCTACAGCACTACCAACCAGTTAACAGCTGCATTAATAGTAAATAATACTGCCGCTTACTGGTTCCTGTGGACCCTATTTATGGGACACCACCGTGCCCCAATATACTATTTTTATAGTTGCAGGGTTATTTTTAATGTATTTTCTAATGTGTGGTCATTGCTCTAGGCTTTCTTTTAGTTTTAAAGCTGTTCATTTGTCATTTATTAAATAATAGGAATAATGTGTTTCACATGCACTGCACGAATGCAGGTGGTGTCCTGTTGTGTATATCGCTGAATGCAGGTGCTGTTCTGCTGTGGGAATATAGTGATGCAGATGGCGTCCTGCAGGTGGTATCCTATTGGGGGTGCAGTAATGCAGGTGGCATCATGTTGTGTGTGTCACCGAATGCAGGTGGCAGGCGTCCTGCTGTGGAAATGTAGTAATAATGCAAATGGTCTCCTGCAGGTAGTGCCCTGTTGTGTGTATCATTGAATGCAGGTGGTGTCCTGAATATGGCCTTTGCTATCGAGATGGTGGATAGGTGTAGTAATGCAAGTGCCAAATGCAAGTGGCGTAGTGTTCTCTGTGGCGGAGTGGTTAGAGTGTGACTTTTTTCTAGGTCAGACTCCTAATCTGAAGGTCGGTGGTTCGATTCCCCGTGCCCCCACCTCTGCCAATTTGGGTTTCCACCGCTGTGGATAACTTACAGTGTCATCAAAGGCCAGTTGCTCTCAATCCATGTCTATGTGGTGTGGGAGGTTAAAAATCCCTTGGGTCGGTAAAAGTGTAGGCTCGGGCTTTCTATCGACAAACTGTCTAATGGTGAAAACAAGTCTATTCAGGCTTATCCATAATAGGCAGTATAAATCTTCAAGAATAAGAAAAGAAAGAAAAAAGTCATCATTCCACATTGCGTGGTGTGCATGTTCTGTTGTATGTGTCGCTGAATGCAGGTGGTGTTCTGCTGTGGGTATCTAGTAGTGCAGGTGACGTCCCCTGTAGGTTACAGTGTTGTTTGTAGGGAGACGGGAGAAGTGGGATGTGATTGAATTTAAACAAAGAATTTGCGGTGGATGGAGGGGTGGGTGTGTGCGAGATGAGGGTGGTGTATCTGCTGATAATTAGCGCGGGAAACCTCTGAAGTCGTCTGCTTCACAGCGTCTGTCACACGCCCCGATGAACATCTCTTCTCTCTCCCATATACCCTAGCCACCGACACAGATACCTTCCCACATGTGCCATCTACTGTGGGCGTCAACTGGAGGGAAACAGAACGCTCCCCTCACCCCCGCACTCACCTCTCTACCTCAACGTTGTCCTCGTGGCAGTATTACATTAAAGCTGCATAGTTCGATGAAGCTTCAAATTTTCAAAATCTAAGCAATTATCTAGAATTGATTCTACATATATGACTTAGATGCTGATGCACTTATTACAGTACAACCCGGTTAAACCAAGCTCGGTTAAACCAAACGATCGGTTAAAGCTGCTTAGTCCGATGAAGCATCACATTTTCAAAACCAAAAAGATTATCTAGATTTGATTAAACACATCTGACTTAGATACTGCTGCACTTATTAATCACTTGTTGCCACACAGAAGGAAATACCGGTGCAATTTAATAGAACCTGTTACAGCAGAAGTCTATGGTGGCAGAGTTTTGGTATGCTTGCCAAAATTAATTTGGCATGGTTGTACTTCAAATATCTCCAAACTTAGTCATTTAAAATAAAAGTTACTCCAAACTAAATTAGGGTAGGTTATAGTGAACAATCTTATATATTTATCTCAGAAAATTCCAGAAACTCAAAACCACCGTACCATGCAACTTTAATCCAAACTTTTTTCGTCGGCCCGGCAAAATACTACCAGTTATTATATTTTTTTTAAGTTGGTTAATCCAAAGTATCGGTTAATC
Source organism: Branchipolynoe longqiensis (assembly GCA_030323885.1). Taxonomy (NCBI): domain Eukaryota; kingdom Metazoa; phylum Annelida; class Polychaeta; order Phyllodocida; family Polynoidae; genus Branchipolynoe; species Branchipolynoe longqiensis. The sequence continues at coordinate 151,875,361 of CM059186.1, forward strand.
CAAACAAAATTGTTAGGCCCATGCCACTTCCGGTACGGTTAAGCCAAACTTTCATGTGGTTATAAGGTCATCTGAGACTTTTTTATATGATAAATGGTAGTATTTTGCCGTGGCGCCGAAACAAAGTTTGGATTAACCGATCGTTTGGTTTAACCGAGCTTGGTTTAACGGGGTTATACTGTATATATTACATAAAATATAATAAATCAAAGTGTCCTCATACATTGTATATTACATTCATAATGCACCCAAATTTTTGCCAAAGACAAGTCAAAGTCGAAGCCAGAGCTCGGTTAAACCAATGATCGGTTAATCAAAACAAATTTCTAGGATCCCTTCAAGTTTGGTTTAACGGGGTTATACTGTATGCATTTGTTGCCAACAATTTAATAGAACCTGTTACTGATAAAGCCTGTGGTGAGTTTTGGAATGCTTGCCAAAACTAATTTTTACATGTTTGCACTTCAAATATCTCAAACCTCAGCTGTTTAAAATAAACAGTACTTGAAGCTAAAGTAACGTAGATTATAACAATCAGTCTATTATATTTATCTCAATAAAATGGCAGAAACTCAAAACCGTCGGACAATGCAGCTTTAACCATCGGTATCTTGCTGTAGCAACTGAATTATGAGTTTAGCGCAGTGAACTGATTCTAAAGGGGGGGGGGGGCACTTATTTCCCAATAGCAAGGCTGCCATCTTTTTTTAAGCTTATTTTCTGTGTTTTTGTTTTAACGGTTACCCCTAAATGTTGACGAATATTATTTTCCATCGCTCTTGCAAGCTAATTGTGGTTCATAATTGACTAAAAGTGCTTTGCCCAAAGTGGGTCTATATTTTGATAAATACTTTTGTCCCAACAAAACCCCATAAGAACAGCCCATTAGGAATGTCACTAACGTGGGAAATCTTTCCCAATTTTCGGTAAATAATTTACTCTTTTTTTTTTAATGTGAGAGTATAAATAATATTAGGTATCCCAAGTGCCTTGCCAATCCATCAATAATCTGTGTGTGGAACCTTCAAATTCATCATTTTCAATCTGTTGGTGTGTTCTAAGTTGTTCACCAATTGAAATAAAATCTAAACTAAAATAAAGCTTCACATTTCTTCTTTCTAATAGGACCATCCACATTAGGATATGACTTTACTCAGCTAAAGAAAACCAATGCTTTGTGAAGTCCATTTTTGTAGAAAATCACCTTTTGATTCAACTAACTTTTGCATGAAATTTTACACTGCTTCTTCAAACCTCCGGCACCAATTCACCAGAGCCTAGCATCATCATGCCAATGGTACATTTTGTTGTCAATATTTTGTTCTTGAATAAATTCTTTGTCTATCTATTTTAAATTTGAATTAAAAATGTTCAATTAACCACCATTTCTGAACCGAATAATCAATAACTTAGTTTTTACACAAAAATAAAGATATTTTTTTTCCTTAAAAAAAAAAGAAGTTCATCATGATTCTTAGCAATGCATGGCGTGAAGGCGCAAATGTGAGACAAAATAAATGTTGGCTCTACTTAATAATTGTATGCTAAAGTTGTTATGCAATGTGCCAGTGTTGTCTGGTATTAATTAGTGTAAGGCTGACTGCTCCATAAACACACCACCCATCCACACACAAGGTGGAAAACATTTTTTTTTTAAACATTCACATGTATTAAATTGTATTTTATATAATGTAAACAGAAAGAGCATATTGAAGATAGTACAGCGTGAACATTTCATGCAATTATCTTATACGAGTGCTTTTCTGTACCATTATAAGCCTGCTCAAAGTTGGGCATTTCCTTTTACCAGATTTTATCTCTTGTCAAATTGAGCTCTGGATCATTTTAAACCTATTTTTTAAAACTTTTCCCAAGCATATGTAGTCCTAAAAAAAAATAGCAGTGACAAGACTCATCAGTAGTTTAGGGATAAATCAGAATAATTTAATAGGGGTGTCAACTTTTCCACAAGCAAGCCCCAAAAGTGGTCCAAAGCAAAATTTGGAAATTGGTGAAATTAAGGAAACTGTTATTTCGTGCATTTTTGAAGATGTATATCTTGAAATGTAACCACATCATACCCCTAAATCTGTTCATCCTCATTGTGTAGGCCATGGATTTGAAGGAAAAAACACAGGAAGTCTGATAGGGTGGTTACTTTTCATTTTTGGGTCCATCAAAAATGCTATCTTTTTAGTTTTGGGTGGGACCAATTAAGTAACAACCTAAAAAAGTCCATATCTTCTTTTATATTAGATCGATTTTCACAAATGAAGTGTCATTTTATTTCAAATTCAATATACTAATAGGTGAAATCTATTAAATCAAACTTAAAACTATTTTTGAAAATCACTTGGGATACCTAATAATACAAGTATTCCTAGTTTTGCCCGTCCCACAGGAAGTATGGTAATGGTCCTAACCCTGCCATAATCTTCACCTCAAATCATATGCCTTAAACTCACTTTGCATCTATATGCGTCCTGATAACCAAACTTGGTAGGATTATTACCATGCATTTTTTTTCTAACATAGTTTGCAGTAAGATGTAGCTGAGATCCGGTGTGATGGGTCTCATTTCAGCTTCAGTCCTTCCTGGGGGACCAGCGGAACTCGGAATACCTCTATTTGGCGGTGGTGTTGAAAAGTTAACCTCTTCCCTGAAGCAGTATGGCAGTTTGCAGGTTACATTTCAGCATAAGTTGTGCATCTGTTAAGAAGGATATAGGTATAACTGCCACATGACTATACTTTTCTTTTGTAATTCGCTAATAGTTAATACAGCCAGCCGGAATATGAATCTATAGCCCCGTTCACACACAGGCCTTAAGTCGCCTCATCTAACTCGACTCACATTGGGCGTGTGACCGTGCCGCTGTGGCGATTTTGGGCTGAGTCAACTCAACTAGTTCGCCTAAAGTAAACCGCTTCGCATGGTGGATTAGATCAGGCGAACTAGCTTGAGTCGGCCTAAGTGGCATGTGTGAACATAACTGGTTTAGTTGAGGCGGCTTAAGCACATGGATCAAGGCTGCTTCCTAACAGGTAGCTGCTTTTGATAGTGGTTGGAGCACATGTTTGGACCGTCCTACTCTTCCCATCTCTTCTTTAGGTATGTTGTTTGTATGTATACATGTGGATGTATGTGTGGCGTGTGGATGTATGTATGTGTGGATACCCATCCTGATATGACTTTAGATGTTGCTAGGACGTAAAACAACAACAGCAAACAAACATCAATCTGAGCCGGTTTAACGCACTTGTTTGGACCGTCCTACATGTTTGGACTGTCCCATTTCTTCATATATCATAGATAGACTGCTTCCTAACAGGTAGTTGCTTTTGATAGTGGTTGGAGCATATGTTTGGACCATCCTACTCTTCCCATCTCTTCTTTAGGTATGTTGTTTGTATGTATGTACATGTAGATGTATGTGTGGCGTGTGAATGTATCTGTGGATGTATGTATGTGTAGATACCCATCCTGATATGACCTTAGATCTTGCTAGGATGTAGAACAAGAACACCAAACAAACATCGATCTGAGCCGGTTTAACGCACATGCCTGAACGAGACACACTTTTAAAAACTGTATGTGTGAATGCTCCGCTAGTTCGACTGATGTAGTTCGCCTCATCTAAGTTGGCCTAACGCTGTACGTGTGAACACGGCTTATGCTTCTTGGCAATCTCTTTGATCTAGGCCTGTTTTGGAGGAGGTCTTTGATCCATGCCTATTAGGGTCGGGGTAGAGGTAGTGTACAGCTTCATGGCGGGGTTTAAAATAAGAAATTGTGTTAAGTAGCGAGTTAAGCATGTGCCCACGCTCTGCGTTAATGGGATACTAGTGATGCTCTCTTCCCAAACCACGGGTCGTCCTCCTCCCACCTCTCATCCCTCGAAAATAGACAGACATTTCAACTAGTATCAAATCAGCCGCGAAAGATTTACTTAATTTCTTTTTAAATCTTTCTAATTAAAGCTGCATCGTCCGATGATTTCTAGTTTTGCCCTAGTTTCTGTAGATAAGTTACAATGCGCTGATTATTGTAATCTACTTTAGCTTAGTTTAAGCCCAAGTCACACTTACCCGGATCAGGGCCCGGACGAGCCCCGACCCTTAATCCGGCATGGTCCGTGGCGATCCGGCGTCATCCGTTGTGATCCGTGGCTGGTCCTTGGTGATCCGGCCTCATCCGGGGTCTGCCCTGGATGTTTTAAAATGTTTAAAACATCCGGGGCAATCCGGGGAATATTGCAATCCGGGGTTAACCGGATCCGGGGTTAGCCATCTGTCTGTGATCCATGACTCATCCGGGTTGTCCGTGTCTCGTCCGGGGCAGTCCGGGTCATTTTATACTCTGGGGGTTGTCCAGGGCTGATCCGGGACTAATCCGGGGCTACACTGGGTTGTCCATGGGTAGACCATGGCTTGTCCGTGTAGGTGTGAGAGCGAGGCAAAAATGACCAAAATTAGAGATTTTTATCCTGGGCTCTCCGGGACAGTCCGGGAGAGTGGTCCGGGGGTTCGGCTTAAAATCCGGGGCTAGTCCGAGTAGGTGTGACTTGGGCTTTACTTTAGTTTGAACTAACTTATATTTTAATGGGCTAACTTGACAAGTGAAAACATGCCAAATTAATTTTTGGCGTGCATGTCAAAATGTCAAAATGTTGAACATTCTAGGCTTCAACAGTGACAGGTTTTCATTGAGTTGACTTAGTATTTTTTCTATACAGCAAGAACTGTTTAATGAGTGCCCTATTACTACAGTGTTAATATCTAAATTGGATATGTAGGAGCAAATCTAGGTGTGTTGTGTTTAAGTTAGAACTTTTGAGACTTTTATCGGACCCCGATATGACTCTATGGTTAGTTGGTTGTTGGAGTTTTACGTCCTGGAAACATCTACGGTCATGTCAGGACGATTCTTAGATCTTACTAGGACGTAAAACAACAAACAAATAAAACTTTCATCGGACTGTATCGCTTTTATTTTACATCCCTCACTATTCCTCCTGGGTTGAAGATTTGTCCGAAGCCGACGTTAAATACTCTGCAATAGCTTCGTTAAATTGTCAAACTTTGGAGTGCTGTTCTTGAAACATTTCAACTAAAGTGAACTTTCAGTTGAAACCTTTATGACCCAGGGATGAAAGATCTGTGCGATTTCGCGAATTTCCATGATATTTGTGTGTGTGTGATTTGTGTTATTTCTTTCTATTCATATTGCTTTCTTGCTAGGATGTAAAACCCCAATAACTAATCACAAACTACCATGTGACATGTCCCAACCATATCAGCCCCCTCCTGCTGCTTCTCATGTTGCTAGGCCATAACACCCCAGTAACTAATAACAAACTAACATGTGACATGTCTCAACCATATCAGCATCTTCTTAATCCTGCTGCTTCTCATGTTGCTAAGATGTAAAACCCCAATAACTAATAACAAACTAAGGTGTGCCATGTCCCAACCATATCAACACCCTCCTGCTGCTTCTCATGTTGCTAGGCCATAACACCCCAGTAACTAATAACAAACTAACATGTGACATGTCTCAACCATATCAGCATCTTCTTAATCCTGCTGCTTCTCATGTTGCTAAGATGTAAAACCCCAATAACTAATAACAAACTAAGGTGTGCCATGTCCCAACCATATCAACACCCTCCTGCTGCTTCTCATGTTGCTAAGATGTAAAACCCCAATAACTAATAACAAACTAACGTGTGCCATGTCCCAACCATATCAGCATCCTCTTGTTGCTTCTCATTCTCTCAGCTGCATCCCGACTTCCGGTATCACCCCCCCCCCCCCGCCACACACACACACACACACACCTGGTTGTCTAACCATGGCTGCAGGTGACGCTGCTGGGTGAGCAGCAAGCGCCCCCTAGCGGTTGTTTTCTTTGTGTGAGCTTTACTGGCTTGCAGCAGGCAGGCAGCACGTAGGGTGTACTTAAATTCCGGCCAGGCCCAGTCTAGGGGCCCAGGATGGTAACATTAGCCGACATGGGCTGTATGCAAAAAATAAAAATAAATTAAATTCGGAAAAAAAATCCCTCAGGCAGAACATGATTTTTATTTATATGTACGTATATTGATTACATAGCCGATGCTGATCTGGAGGGCGCGGGGAGCATTTTCACTGCCGTACAAGATAGTCAATTGGGAGAGAAATGGGCCCAAATGGACTCGGAGGTGAGGATTGGTAGATATGATGTCATGGCTGAAGATGCCCTGATTCTGTTGCTGACTAATCTTTATATTTCTTTTATCAATTTGTTATTACAACCTCCCTCCTCCTCCCCATCTCTCATGTGTGCGCATTGCCTGTGTGTTTGTTTGTTCTGTATTGCAGCCAGCAGCCCCCACGACCCCATAGCTTGGTGAGCAGCATGTCGTTCAGGGTTATTGGATAGATCTATACGAGTAGAAAGAAAGAAATAAGAAAGAAAGAAAGAAAGAAAGAAAGAAAGAAAGAAAGAAAGAAAGAAAGAAAAAAAGAAAAAAAGCAGGCGAGGTGCTGCTGTGATGGTAGGGTGTGTGTGAGGGTTAATCTACCTTGCAACTGAGAGCTTTGTATCTTCCCTACTAACCAAGGGTAACATCCCCTAGAGTCGCAAGTATACTTTGCATACTGCAGGAAAGACATCAACACTTTCTCGGATTTCCGCTATTATTTATTATTCTGCGACCTGTGTTATTTCTATTTCTAACACATTTAAAGAGAGAATATAAGTGTACATAGTGCAGTGAGATGCACTGACCTCCCTGGTGTAATGCTATATACCATATACACAAGTAAACGTGGGTATGGTGATTGCATCAAGGATCCTAGGTATGCCAATAATCCAAAGTGGGATCGAGGCCCATTCTAGGCATAATGTTTCCTTCATTTGCAAAAACACCCTCATGGACAATATTTTCTACATCTATTACTTAAACTTAAAGTTGCATAGTCCGGTGGTTTTGAGTTTCTGAAATGTTCTGAGATAAATACATGAGGTTGATCGTTATTATGTACCTTACTTTAGCTTGAAGTAACTTTTATTTTAAGTGGCTAACTTTTGAGATATTTGAAGTAGAACCATGCAAAATTAATTTTGGCAAGCTTGTCAAAACTCTGACCCCATAGGCTTCTGCAGTAACATGTTCTATTCAATTGCCTCAGTATTCCTTCCTGTGTTTAATAAGTGCACCAGTATCTAAGTTAGATAGGTAGAATCAAATTTAGATAATTGTTTTGGTTTTGAAAATTTGATATTTTCATCGGATTATGCAGCTTTAAAGGGAGAGTAACATGAGCAACACAACTTTAATTATTCACAAGTATCATGGTGGAATATGATTATTCATGTTTGATAGATATTGAAAAATATAACATTTACTACTACTACCACCACTACTACTACTACTACTACTCCTACTACTGATTATTACAGTATTAGTGTAATTCATTTCCGGGGAAATCGTGGGGCGACTATGTTGTCGACATCCCCACACCGCTTTTGGCTGCGCACATCCGATAGCCGGTGTAGCAGTATAAAATTATCCCTTCTGTTTTCGTCAATATTATTCTTGCAATAATCTGCCACGGGAAATAATACGCTAGTACAAAACAGCTCCCTCGGGTAATAATATACTGGTATTCTATTGTGTGTGTGCATGCGTGTGGAAGGTGGGGTGAGGTGCAAAACAAGCAAACAGTGTTAAATTAAATGGGAACCATCGGCTACCTAACCCGAGGCTCGAACTCGGACTCTTGCCTTTGCGGTGCGATGGTTATAACCATTAGAGCGCCTAGTATGCCATGTGCTATGAACCTGCTCCCGCCCACATGTGCTTGTCAGTCTTCACGTGGTGAGGTGAACAGCGGGTCAGTCCTATCACCATATCAATGGGCCATTCCTAACTGGCACAATAAGTTAGGGGTACCGTAACGCCTCGGCTTAGAGCGCATTGGATGATACAGTCCTGAAGAGTTTATGCTGATTTTCCCACGAAAAAGCAGACAGTTCCTGTTTGGTCGTTGACCCAGTGCTACCAGATATTTGTTGACAATTTACCAGAAGTCAATTTATCAGAACTCAATGGTAGTGGTAAGAACTATGTTGTAGGTAACAGCTTAGTGTGTGGCATGCTCTGTGGAAATGGTCTTATATAGGATTTCCACCACCAACCTGCCTTCTGATGGCTGCGGCAAGAACTAATGTTGAGGGTAGCACGATCGCTATATAGTATGCTCTGTTGAAAAGGATTTTCAACACCAACCTGCCCTCTGATGGTTCTAGCAGCTCACTGTGCATACTCCACAGAAAAGGTCCATTACTAGTTGCATGTGTGCGTACACCCCACAACGTTATGCCATAACGCTATCCATTGAACAATGGGTTGCAGTGGGCTGGGGAAGTGGTGGTGTGGATGAGAAGGGAGGGGGTGGGTTTGCGCAGCTAGCTAGACACAAGTGTGAAACACATGTTGTTGATGTTTGTTGGGGTTTCCTAGCAACATCTACAGTCATATCAGGACGTGTACCGACTTGTAACAGTGCACACTCATCGCAACTACCTCATTAAGAGATCAGGCCGCTGACACCATGACCCAATTTTCCACTCAGTCACGATTATCCTGATGCTGAGCTAATCAGCATTTGCCCTATCCTTGTGATGCCGAGCTCCATGCTGGGTAGCAACACATTAATTTTGTAACTCATTGGCTTGACTCGGCTGGGATTTGAACTTTGCACTTCCGCATGGGAAGTCTGCGCTCTTACCGATTCGACTAATACGTCTAGTGTGGAGCACATGTTAGTTTCCCTCGCTTTTCAACTTTATCTACTATTACTTATCGACTACTGACTTGATAGGCTGATAGAAGTAGTAGTTTTGCACTCAATACGACACACCGACGTGATCTGTTGTTAAAGGTGCACAGTCCGTTGGTTTTGATTTCTGTCACTTTTGGGGATAAATATATTAGGTTGGTCATTATGAACTACTTTACTTTACTTTCAAGTAACTGGCTAGTTTTAGAGATGTTTAAAGTGCAAGCATGGCAACTTAATTTTGGGTGTGCACGTCAAAACTCTTGACATTAGCTTCAGCAGTAAGATGTTCCATTAAATTCACTTTGTTCCCTTCTAATATACAGCAACAAATGCCTAATACATGCACCAGTATCTAAGTCGGGTTCGTCGGATATGTAGAATAAAATCTAGATGAATGTTTTAGTTCGACAATTGTATGCTTTCATCGGACGATGCGGACTAGACGAGATGGCCGAATGAGTTGAGCGTCCGTCTTCCAGTTTTGGTATATCGTAGCATTCGAACCCTGGTCAGGTGAAATCAATGACTTAAATATTGGTACTTGTCGCTTCGTAGTCAGGCGCTCAACATTATTAGGATAGTGCAAGGACTGGTTGGCTCAGTGTCATAAATAATGTGACTGAGTAGGATATCATATCATGTTGCTGGCAGTCTGGTCTCCCAGTAATACCCCTCTCACACTACGACGTAATGAGCAAACGTGAGCCTAACGTGGTCATTTTTCGTCATTACGTTGGGTTACGTTATGATGACGTTGTAGACTGACGTCGAGCTACGTCGTGTTACGTCGAGGTTTTGGACATGTTCAAAACTTTTGACATACCTCGAATGTAAGGGTTTATGTTCGCCGTATGTTCTGTACACGTTCAGCGAAAGTCAATGACGTTAAAAGGACATTAGTCCAACGCTGCTCACTACGTCAACTACGTTCCACTACGTTGACCCACATTAAACCGGGTGGAAATGTCCACGCAGCGTAATGGGAAAGTCAGGAGAACGTACATTCAACATATGTTCAACATTTCACCACCGTGTCATGACGTATGTAACGTCACATAATGTTCTTCTGGTGATGGAATAACGTTCATAACGTTCCGTGAGCGTAATGATGTTGTCCTCTCTCATTGAATGACGGTATCACTACGCGTTACCGATGTTACGCTCTCGTCCACTATGCTGCATCCACGTTCAACTTGTGCCCAAATTTGCATACTACGCCGAGAAGTTCAAAGTTTTTCATGTTCTACCTACGCTGACATCGTCACGTCGTAGTGTGACAGCCCCATTAGGCAGCACTATATATAAAGTTGCCATGCGTGCGCATGGTCACAAGTCGGTATCTGTCCTGATATGACCTTAGAATTTAGATGTTGCCCGGACGTAAAACTCCAACAACAAAGAAACCATGGGACTATGCAGCTTTAAGTGCCATGTCGTAAACCGACGTGGTTGAGATAAATGCTACAGTCGTATAATTGCGGTCCTGTTTAACACGAGCCACACATTACGGGCCAATTCGCCTCAACTCGTAACGTGGCGACGCTGATCCATTTCGAACCACGTGCTTGTGACGTCACATTACCGGTCTGCGTGTGATGATTATCAATGCCTGTTTCATCCGATCTGATAATCACTTATAGCGTCACCAGTGATGAAAGATCTCCGCCATTTTGCGGATTTCCGCGATTTTTGATATTCACTGATAAACGGCCACAAAGTGCCATGGCTATATACAGGGTTCGTACTGGAAAGTCTTGAAAAAAAAGTCTTGAAGTTAATTTTCTCCATTTCAAAGCCTGAAATCCAAATGAAACTAGCCTGAAATTCCATATCTTCACATGTGTAAGGACCCTGAGTATATGACAGCAATTGGTCAGTCCGAATCCCATTGTTATATGACCTTAGATATTGCTAGGACATTAAACCCAAACAAGAAAAGGGTAATTGGCCGCGTGGGCGATAATATAGTCGCAGCATGACATATTAGTAATAGTAGAATGGAGGTAGTACAGCGCTAGGAGAGTAGTGGATGGTACCTGACTTCAGGGTATTTTCCGCGATTCCCTAACAGTGCTAAGTCTGTTGGGGAATATCCCTGTTTTGGGCAAATTTCGTTGTTTATTTCCCTTATTTTAATAATAACAACAATAATAATAATTTACAGGATAATGGGTTATTGTAAGGGCAACATTATTTACAGATAGCCTCACCATAGATTTCCGCCTTTTTTGCGGAGACCCAATTTCATCCTTACCACTGGGCATTGTTACTGGGCATTGTTACTGGAATTATAAACGGCAGAAACTCAAAAAATCATCCTACTTAAACAACTTTAACGGAAGAAAATACGCTGCATGTAGCCTGGAAAACAATTAGAAATAACCCCAAAAAACATGCAAAATTAAATCCAGCACTCCCTTTTCTACAGCTGACTCCGGGAAATTAATCCATTTGACAGACCTTCAGATGCAATTTCTGACCAAAACCTGTGAGTGTGTGTATGTGTCTATTGGGGAGGTGTTCTACTTCTAGTTATTTTTCTCTTTATAATACCAGAATAAAACGATTGTTTGTTGTTTTACGTCCGAGCAACATGTAAGGTCATATCAGGATGGGTACGGACTTGTGACAGGGTGCCCTCATGGCGACTTTATAAATTATAGTGCAGCCCCACTGGGAAACCAGGCCACCAGCACCATGACCTGATATCCCACTCAGTCACATTTTCCTGACACTGAGCCAACCAGTCCTTGCCCTATCCTAATAATGCCGAGTGCCAGGCTAGGAAGGGACAATTATCAGTTTTTAAGTCATTGGTGTGACTCGACCAGGATTCGAACCCACAAACTCATGGGTTCGGATCTCCTGATCTCCCAAAACAGGAGACGGACGCTCGACTCATTCGGCCACCCCGTCTGGTCGGAATAAAAACAATAATTATAACCAGGAATAGCAACTGCTTCTCCAATGTGCGCCCTGTACTAGCTAGTATTTCGCCCTGTAAAAGTAATGCCTATGTGTGTCATGATAATAAATATAACTAAGGTGTTTCAGTGACTGAACTGTGTTGATAAGTACTTCGGAACAGGGTGAATGAAGACAATAAACCGAACATAATTCAAACTTTAAATAATAAAAATAAAAATATTTATTAAATTTTTATTTTTGTTATCGCCCTCATGTGAGGGAATTACCCAGTTTACAACTTCCGGTGACCAGAGGGCGCGCTCGTTGCTCTTTGACTCCTCGCCAAGTGTGGAGCACTGGGCGGTACCGGGCCGACTCGTGCGCATGCGCGTTTCACTATAACTGTCACGGTGCACTATGTAATTAGGGTGGTCGCCACATTTCAACATCATTATGTTGTGTCGGTTTTATCACAAGTGTATGTAGTTGGGTGAATGGGGCGCGGACATTGATTTAAATTTAATTTTAATTGTCGTCTCTTCATCACAATCGTCGTCATCATCACCATAGTCCAGGGAAGGACAGTAACCTCTTCCCCACTTGCTCAATCGGGCTAGTGACTGAATTTTCTACTTGCCCGAGTGGCAAAACTACTTGCCCAAGCCCAAGTCAGCCAATTAAAACTAAAATCTGCAACTGTAGATCAGAAATAACGCCATTGTGGTGTTCTCTGTGGCGGAGTGATTAGAGTGTCTGACTTTTTTCTAGGTCAAACTCCTAATCTGAAGGCCGGTGGTTCGATTCCCCGTGCCCCCACCTCTGCCAATTTAGATTTCCACCGCTGTGTGTAACTTACAGCGTCATCAAAGGCTGGTTGCTCTCATACCATGTCTATAGCTGTGTTTACACGGGAGATTTAAAACGCCACATATGAAACGCCTTGCCTAGATCGACTCACATTTGCCGTGTAGACGCGGTTCTGTGGCGTTTTAGGGCTGAATCGCTTCATATGAAACGCCTCATCTATACCACCTCGGGAGGTGGTTTATTTGAAGCGATTCAGCTGGTTCCCGGGCGGCGATAGTATAAAATAGTAGGGCTTGCCAGCAACAGATGGAGCAGTAACTAATCGCTTGTACCCGGCAGTGTTAGGGCCCAATTAGGCCGAAATCTATTAAATGCGATCATATTTAACAGAATTACATCCTCAAATAATGAAATTTAATTAAATTAACCTTAAATTCCAAGCGATATTACCGTAGCAGCAACATCGGCGTCGAATCACCAAGTGTAAACAAAACAAACAGCAGTGCTAGCCGGCTACAGGCGCCTGCTGATTCCCGGCGTCGACACACTTTTCAACTCCGCCGTGTAAACACGCTTCCAAAACGCTTCATATGAATCGCTTTGTCTACATCGTTTCACAATTCCCCGTGTAAACACGGCTTATGTGGTGTGCGAGGTTAAAAATCCCTTGGATCGGTAAAAGTGTAGGCTCGGGCTTTCTATCGACAAACTGTCTAATGGTGAAAACAAGTCTATTCAGGCTTATCCATGATAGGCAGTATAAATCTTCAGGGAAATAACGACTTGCCCATTTGGGGAGGTCACTGAGAATTTCACTTGCCCGACTGAGTAAACAATTGCCATGGGCAAACGGAAAGTCCTTATTGTCCTACCCTGTCATCATCATAGTCATCGTCATCATTATCATTATCATTTATGACCATTTAGTACATACAGATATCTTATGTGTTCGAAAATAGTATGGTGCCTAATGACTATGAATGATGATTCAACACTATTTCAATTCAAGTAGTCAAAACCAGTAGAACTAGTGATTGACAGGTCAGTCTCTATACTCCATAGCAATTGTACGCTCAGTGTTAGTACACATCTACCACATGGCCATATAAACCAAATAAATGGTGCCACCCAGTAAGTGTTCTGATTGGGCACATGAGAGCGTCATAAACATCAACACTGGAGGCAGTACCATGTGACCTCCTGAAATAGGATGCCTTGCCCAAATTGTCTACAATGGGGAATAGTTAAAGGTGGGGAAGGGTCAAGAGTTAATACGGGTATTCAGTTCCACTGGTACCTAAGTAAGGATGCAAACTGAGAACGCCGGATCGCAGTTACAGCTTACACACCGGAAGTTGGTGTTGGTAGCGCTCTCACTTTCTCAGCTCTGTCCTTCACTATAGGCCGTATACTTTAATTTAACTTTGCATCTATAAGTATAACCATGTGCCTCCTGATATCCAAGCTTGGTAGGATTCTTGCCATATATTATGTTTCTGATGTAAATTGCAGTGAAATTGTGCTGCCAATATTTTACAAGATATAAAATACCACTTTGTGTATTTGTATTTACCACCTCCTCCCCCTCCCCTCCAAAAAACCCCAACAAACAACCTTCCACCGTGTAATCTGAAGCTGCGACTACACGGCATACTGAGTCACAACTTCAGTTCTTCCTAAAGGCCCAGTCAGACCTTACCGGACACCACCGGACAAAGAATTGTCTGCTCCGTTGGTGTCCGGTGTAAAAATGTACCGAAATGTACTGGATGAAACGAACGCTAAATGGACAAGGAACATACATTAACGAATAGCCACCGGACGACAACCGAATGTCTACCTGACACCTACCAGACTGTTCACGGACGCGCCAAAATGGACTCTTCAGGATACAAACCGGACACCTAACAGATGAGTAACGGACATGAAACAGACTTAAAACGGACACCAACCATACACCTCAGTCCGGCGGTGTCCGGTACAAGTTTTGTGCATGTTCAAAACTTGCTACCGTACACACCAGACACCACCGGACACAGAACGGACACACCGGATGCCAACCGTATACAAACCGTACATTGCCATATTTCACCGGACAGTGCCCGGTTTCTGTCCGGTTCCTCAATCCGGTGAGGTCTGACTGGGGCTTAAGCGATGAGTAGAACTCTGAACACAACATGCATCGGGAACCAACTTGTTTGACCTGCCACTGAGACCTGTGAAATCAGGGAGCGGGAACTTGCATTATTATTACCTAAAAGAGAAAAAAATAATTTAAAAGAAGAGAAAAAAAGTTAGCACATGCACCGGCCCAAAACATCTGTGTGAAGCACCAAGTACATGGCAGACGACCTTCCACTTTGCATGTGGGGACCCATTTCCGACGTGTCTTAGCTGTTTTGGTGGATCCTGGAACTCATCAAAATAGTTGGAATAGATCACAGGAATAGGGCAGCTTCAGATCTCTACAAAGCACCTCAAAAATGGAGAAAAAAACCACCAACACTCACTGACTTTATTGTGAGAGGTACATGAATCTATTTATGTTAATGCCAAAGGGAGCGACGTAGTAATCTATTTTGCAGGATGTATACAGCTTATTTAGGATCCCTCAGGGATGAAAGATCTCCGCGTTTGCGCTGATTTCCGGGATTTTTCAATCCTACAGCACCATCAGAGTAGATCTATACTATTACGTGGTGCAGATGCCGCAGCACTAGCAGCGTATACCACTAATAAATATTCCAAACGCCGCAGCACTATCAGCGTATACTACTACTATACATGCTTCAAACGGCGCAGCACTATCAGCGTATACCAATATATATAAAACCCGACTTCCGGAAATTTTCCGAGATTCCCTGACAGTGTTAAACCTATGGGAGAATATCAGCATTTCCGCTTTTTTTCCCCAGCGATCACTTTCATCCCTGATCCCTCAAATATTTAGAAGAGCAAGTTATTTTTATTTTCTTTAATGCCTTTTAAAAAAATATTTGTTAGATTGTTAGCATATCAACTCGGGAGATCTTCATTTGCATAATTGGGGAAGTTACCACCTTTGAGGTGTCCCTGTGAGTTTTGGTGAGGTAAAACCACGGCATAGATTACCCTGCTGCTAGTTGGAGACTTAAAGTTGCATAGTCCCCTGGTTTTGAGTTTCTGAGATAAATATATTTAATTGATTATTATAATTTACATTACTTTACTTTAAACTAACTTTAAATGAAGTATTTTAATGGCTAACCTTTGAGTGCAAGCAGGCAAAATTAATGTTGGCAAGCATGTAAAAACTCTGACACAGTAGGCTTCTGCAGTAACCGATTCTATTAAACTGCCTCAGTGTTCCCTTCTAAGTGGTGACAAATGTTTAATAAGTGCACCAGTATCTAAGTTAGATAGGTTTTGTTTGTTGTTGTTTTACATCCTAGCAACATCTAAGGTCATATCAGGACGGGTACTGACTGGTGACAGTGCACAGTCATGGCAACATTGATAGTGCTGCCCCACTGGGACACCAGGCCACCAGCACCATGACCTGATATCCCACTCAGTCACATTATCCTGACACTGAGCCAACCAGTCCTTGCCCTATCCTAATAATGCTGAGCACCAGGCTAGGAAGCAACAAGTATCAATTTTTAAGTCATTGGTTTGACTCGACCAGGATTCAAACCCACAAACTCATGGGTTCGGATCTCCCGATCTCCCAAAACAGGAGACTGACGCTCTACTCATTCGGCCACCCCGTCTGGTCGAAGTTAGATAGGTAGAATCAAATCTAGATGATTATTTTGGTTTTGAAAATGTGATGTTTCCGTCGGACTATGCAGCTTTAATAAGTGCATAATTATCTACGTTAGATATGTAGAATCAAATCTAGGTGAGGTCTTTTTAGTTTTTGAAAATTTATGCTTCATCGGACTACTGCAGTGCTGGGTCACTGCGACCATTAGTCTACTACCATTAGGCACGGCGACACCCCGCATGCGAGGAACTTGTCTGGTCTGATCGTGTTGGTTCCAATTAGCCATTATGATAGTAACCCTTCTGTCACAGCGTGTGTGTGTGGGGGGGGGGGGGGGGGGGGGGGGGGGTCGCGCTACGTAGCGTGATCGTGGAATATAGTGGTCACGTGGTTTTCAAGGACAAACGGACGTAGCAATTAGGGGGGGGAACCATCGAAAGTCGGTTTGTTTGTTGTTGTTTTACATCCTAGCAACATCTCAGGTCATATGACGGGCGAAAGTCGGTTGTTTATCAGTCAATTCGAGCGCTTGCTTACAAAAAGCAACTGTCGAGTTTAGTTGATTGTAACATTTCTATTGGGAGACCTGTTCGATTGGGCACCATTTTGGACATGAAGGGGGTTGTTGGGCGATGTGGTCAATTGGCATGTAAGCTTAACATTTATACAAATATTTTTTTAGATGCATTCCTTACATGAATATTTGATACATTGTAATGAATGATCACAATTAGAGTGGGCTATTTGAGATTGAAACCAATGTGTTGGGATTAGTCTGCCTCGCACCATTAAACATATTTAACGCTAATATATATGACTCGAGTAAAACCTGCCAATACATGTTTTAAACATTATCAAGAAAGAAAAATGTGAGGTCGGTAAGGACCAATCTGATTGATATCAGTTTGATTGAAATTATAGTTTTAGAGAAATTATACCAAAGAATTCAATCAATTCAACACCTGTGTAATACCCCAGTCACACGAGGCAGCGTTCGCCGCCAACCTCCTTACGGCCAAAAGGACACCAACCTCCCAGCGTCCCACTGGATACATTGATTCAAATACGCGGTCGGCGCCGGGTTGGGGCCAGGGCGATGCCCTGGCACTGAGCACACGGTGAGTGCTGCATTGCATGTGTTGGCAGTGCCAGGTCACCGCCAGGTCGCCCGCAACTTGCCAACCAAGAGGTCGGTGAGCTGGCAGTGCCAGGGCGGCGCCAACCAATTTTGAATGGTGCCACCAGAACAGGCCGGAAGGAGGTTGCAGGTGCAGCAGCTGCATCCTCCTTGCGTCCAAAGTTTCCCAAATGGATGCCGGGAGGTTGGTGTCCTTGCGGCACCAGCACTTATGGAGGGCGCAATGAGGACGTTTTGACATCACGAATCGATCGTAAGCGAACGCAGGCCTCGTGTCACTGGGGTATTAGTTAGCAAATAAAGTTGATTTCTGATCTTTGTGCAACTGCTGGTTAGGAAACAACGTTTAGCTACACTATTTTCTAGAAAGGGTTTTCTGGTTTTGTTGGACCTGAGCCAACAATGAAGTAAACAAACAAAGCGATGACGAGCAGCAGCCCACTGCACCACCTAGTGGGTGAGCATCGTGCCCTGTGGGTGGGTGGATGGTAGGTGTGTGGGTGGGGGGGGTAAAGCAGGAGTTGGCAATAGATCTAAGACAGGAGGGATCTGATATACTGCTGGCTAAGACTGCTGTGTCATACGCGCCCATTTGTCAATATGTGTACACTGTGGCATGTAACAGGGTCTATAGTTATTCAGAAGAAGGCTTTATAGCAGTCTTTGAATATGGGTATTCCGAGATGATGTTCGCTGGTCACTCAGGACCCATGCTGTGTAAACCCACCGGGTCGTAGTTTCCGCATACGTGCTAGAATTTAGGGTTTGCGCCCCCCGCGCCTACCAGCTGTCCTTCACTGGAGACCTTATAGTTTAAACTCACTTTACACAGGTCTATAGCCACATGCTTCCTTATGACCAAACTTGGTAGGTCCCTTGTGATGCATTCCCTTCTAATTTTAATGTAGATTGCGGTGAAATTGTCCTAGCAAATATCCTGTATGTAGGATATTGTGACATGGTGCCAGCGGCCTGATCTCCCAGTGGGGCAGCACTATAAAGTTTCCATGAGTGCACAGTGTCAAAATTCAGTACCCATCCTGATATGAACATAGATGTTGCAAGGATATAATACACAAACAAACAGAAATAAATCGGCAATAACTGCTGAAGGCTTTCAGGACTCCCTCAACAGCTGTGGACGGTACTGTGTTATCATTTGGTTTCAGTTGGAGCCCTGTTTGAATTTATGTTGAGCCACAACTAGCTGTGTGCTTATGGTTGAGTGCTCTGAAATAGTGTGTAGGAGTCATGCGAAGCGTGTGAAAATAGTAGATGAAAGTGTTTGGGGGTTTATTTTAACACTATAAACCAGGATCAAATGGCGATGGGTTCGGCGTCTTGGGAGCTAGCTTAGTTCGGTAAGTCGGCTATACGGGTCTGGTAAGGGGGAACTCCAGCTGGTGGAACACACACACACGCGCACGCGCGCACGCACGCACGCACGCACGCACGCACACACGCACGCACGCACATACACGCACACCACGCCAACTGGTTAGCTCAGTGTCAGGATAATGTGAGTGAGTGAGTGAGTGAGTGAGTGGAATGTCGAGTCATAGTGCCGGCGGCCTGCTATCCCAGTGGGACAGTACTACAGTATAACCCCGTTAAACCAAACTTGAAGGGACCCTAGAAATTTGTTTGGATTAACCGATCATTGGTTTAACCGGGCTTTGACTTTGACTTGGCTTTGGCAAAAACGGGGGTGTATTATGAATGTACAATGTATGTGGACACTGGTTATTGTTTTATTTTATGTACATACAGTTTAACCCCATTAAACTAACCTCGGTTAAATCAAACGATCGGTTAATCCAAACTTTTTTCGTCGACCTGGCAAAATACTACCATTTATCATATAAAAAAAGTCTCAGATGAAGTTAAAACCACATGAAAGTTTGGTTTAACTGTACCGGAAGTGGCCGGGGGCCGACAATTTTGTTTGGATTAACCGATACTTTGGATTACCCGACTTTGGTTTAACCAACTTTTTTTATATGATAAATGATAGTATTTTGCTGGGCCGCCGAAAAAGTTTGGATTAACCGATCGTTTGGTTTAACCGAGCTTGGTTTAACGGTGTTGTACTGTATAACGTTGCATTAGTGTGCCATATCACAAGTTGGCACCCGTCCTGATATGACGGTAGATATTGCTCGGATGTAAAACAAACAAAACAGTACCCTAACACACAAGTACGATACATACACACAGGCACAACACACACAGGCACAAACATTACCCCAACACACAGGTACAATGCATACTCTTCCTCCAAAACACACAGACACACACACTACCCCAACACACACAGGCACACACTTTACCCCAACACACAGGTACAATGCATATTCTTCCTCCAAAACACACAGACACACACACTACCCCAACACACACAGGCACACACATTACCCCAACACACAGGCACAACACATACTCTTCCTCCAAAACACACAGACACACACACTACCCCAACACAAACAGGCACACACATTACCCCAACACACAGGTACAACACATAGCCTGTGCCCAGCACACACATATATTCTCTTCACTATTTGTGTATCCATGTGTACTTGTGCCCACCCTGGATCCCTCCTGTACATAGAGGTGTGTGTCAGAGGCTGAGTAATGGAATGTGTTGAGGTTGTGGGGTGAGTGGGAGGAGGGTGGTGACGTGTAGGAGGAAATCCCCAGAACGGACGGGGACACACACACACACACACCTGTGTGTGTGTGAAAGTGTGAAAGTGTGAAAGTGTACCGTGTGTAATACATTACACACGCCCTTGCCCCGGATGTGTAATATAGCCTGGTTTGCTCACAGTGCACCGTGTCTTACTCATATCTGGACACCCCAGGGCCGACTGCACCAACAAAAGATTAACAAATGAGACTGGGTGGAATGGACTAGACAATTAGGAGAACGGCAATAGGATAGGGCAATAACTGAATGGCATAGTATTGCTACATATTACGACCTAACCTGGCATTTGGCATTACTAGGATAAGGCAAGAACTGGGTAGTACATTGTTGCTGCATATTGCTACCTAGCCTGCTATTTAGTATTACTAGGATAGGGCAAGAACAGAACATGGTGCGGTTTCAGGATAACATGGTTGAATGGAATGTTGTATCATGGTGCCCACAACATAGTATCTCAACAGGGAAGCACTATATAGTACATGTTCTGATATTTTAGTGACCTCAGATGTTGCTAGGACATGATAGCTCAAATTCAACATTTTAACATGTAGGTAAGGTGGATAGCGACATTTGTTGCAAGTTGTTAGTTTTTACCAGTTAACCGGGGTTGCATCTATCTATATTAATATATTTTTTGTAAGTACACATATTTAAAAAAAAAAGTGTTCTTCAGTGAGCTGAAGCTCGCCCGGTAAGCTGACGAGGGGTTGACTGGGAAGGCCCGTCGAGTAATAAAAGTGACAGGCCGGGAACCAGTTGTCAGGATAGTACCACAACGTATGGGACCAGGGGGGGGGGGGGTAAATATGTCAGTGGGCATATATATAGAGTGTACATTTCAATGTAGACATGTGATTAACACTTTTTTTTCCATGAAACAATACCACTAACTTTTCGAACGCCGACCGAATCAAACCAGTGACATACAACATTGATACTTGTCACTACCTAGCCTGGCGCTAATCATTACGAGGATAGGACATGGACCGGGTTTACTCAGTATCAGGATAATGTGACTAAGTGGGATATCGGGTCATGGTGTTCATGACGTATTCTCCCAGTAGGATTGTGCTATAAAGTCACCATAATTGTGCACTGTCACAAGTTGGTGCCGTACTGATATGACATTAGATAGTGCTACAATATAACGCCATAATAAAACTAAAACTAAATATAAGTAAGTGATAGCTGATCTGTGATAACTCAGAGGGTCCGATTCAAGGGTCCGATTTGTGAACATTATAACCGCAAGTAGGGGAATATGGGGAAGGTGTGGGGTGTGGGTGGCGAGGTGGGGGCGAGGATAATGTCCTGAAATGAAGTCCCATTCAACAAGAACAGTCGCATGCACTCCAGTATATTGACACCTACTAACATGAATGTACATCCTCCCGCAGATATATCAGCGTATTCATATTGCAACCAGGACCATAGACGAGCCAGCGGAGGGAAACCCCATACTGCCCCGTAATTTGTCTTCCAAGGCTTCCCCCACCCCACCCCACCCCACCCCACCCCACCCCTGCTCCCACACGCTACAACCTGACCCGGCCTATAGATATATATACATGGCTGACACAGTGAGTGTGGCGAGCATGTTTTTAACTAGGTAACGTTGTATCGCTGAAATACTAGTCCCTCCCTCTCTGCCATCCCCACCTCACCCCCACACACATCCTACTCACCCATGTCACCCTGCAAACCCCCTCAGCCCTGGCTCTGTCCGATGGTGAACGATGAATAAATTGTATTATGACTACACAGGCTCGTGTGTGGGTGTGGACAAACAAACAAAAACACCAACAAAAAAACAATTTGATGCTATCCATCCCTTTACAGTGTTGGTCATCATCATCATCATCATCATCATCATCATCATCATCATGGTGCTGTCAGTTGTGATGCGACAAAGACTGCTTTCATTACTTGAATGCTGCTCTCCATTTAGCTCTCTGCTGTGAGAGTTGCATCCATGAGTCGGTCTTAATGTCTCTCAGCTTCAGGTTTCTCTTGATGGTATCCTTGAACCGGAGACGAGGGCGCCCTCTCTTTCTGTAACCAGAAGACAGTTGAGAATAGAGGATCTGCTTTGGTAGCCTGTCTGATGACATCCTCATGAGGTGTCCAGTCCACCGGAGATTCTTTTTGATCAGAAGATCTTGCATAGAGGGCAGCCCCGTCCGTTCGAGTATTTCCTTATTTGTCACTTTGTCCTTCCAGGTTAGCCTCATGATTGTACGCAGATGTCGCATCATGAAGGCATGCAGCTTTTTCACCTGTCGTCTGTACACTGTCCAGGCCTCGGCTCCATATAGTAGGGTGGATAGTACGATTGCACGGTAGATCTTGCCTTTGACCCGAATGGACACATGGTGGTTGTTCCAGAGTCTCTGGCGTGGTCGGCCGAAAGATCCTCCTCTGTATTTCAGCATCAATGCGTCCGTCACTTGATATAGTGCTTCCGAGGTAGGTGAATTCTGGAACAGAGTTCAGCTTGTTTCCATCAACCATGATCTCCTCCTCAGGTTCTTGTAGAGTTGGGTTGGTACAGCACCTCGGTCTTCTTGATGTTAATCTTCAGGCCAAACTTCTTTGATGCCTCGGAGAAAGCGTCTGCTATTTTCTGGATCTGTTCAGCAGAGTGGGCAACCAGTGCACTGTCAACTGCGAATAGCAGCTCTCTCACCAGTATCCGAGTAGTCTTGGTCTTCGCTCTGAAGTGTGCGACATTGAATAGGTCAGCGCTCCGTCTGGACTGGATATAGATACCATCCCCCATGTCTCGGAAAGCCTCGTCGAGCATTGCTGATAGGAAGATGGAGAAGAGCGTGGGGGCCAGTACACAACCTTGCTTGACCCCATTGGTCATCATAAAGCTAGCATTTATACCGATCTTTTGCCTTCAGGGAATAATGTAACCATATAGCTGTGGACATGTTCCCAGTGTGAGCGGTATTTATAAACTGCTCTCTCTCTCTGCTTCCTGCCCCCGGCAATAATATAACCACAGTGAGCTAACCGCCCCCCACACACACACCTTGGAGATAATATACTTGAATAAAGTTGTCTCCAGGTAGAATAATATGGTCATACTCAGTTAGATGATCCTGATACTGAACAAACCAGTCCTTGCCCTGTCGTACTAATACCGAGCACCAGGCTAGGTGGTGACAAGTATCAATTTTTTCAATGTCATTGGTTTTACCTGGCCAGGTTTCGAACCCACGGTCTTCCACACCGGGATGCCAGGCAGCGTTATTATGGATTCGGTCATGACGTCTGGTATTTTTAAATGATGAAAACCACTTTGGAAAATTAAAACTTGATTATCCGGAAGGGTTGAGGCGGTGATGGGATGGGATGGGGAGGGAGGGGGTCATGTGAAAACTGATTGCAGCATATGTGACACCACTTAGCATGCTTTAGTGAGTTCATTAGTGAACAAATAATGGTGGTTTTTCGTTTCTTGTAAATATAAAGTCATATTACCAGGGATGTGTTTTCTCCGGTTTTAATTTTTTTTTCGCTGGCTGTTGAAACTGGAATTCCGTGGGGTTTTTTAAATGCCGTTTTTTTTTCCCTGGCTGCCGAAACACCTCTGAAATACACCATTTGCATCCCTCTTGTGACTCAGTTGGATGCTGTGTGTCCCCACGATAACCTTTAAAAAAAGTCATGCTTTTTTTCCTGTACCCAATCACATGCCTGTATTACTTGGTTATTTATTATAGAAGCAATCTTTTGAGCGGCGAGTGAGGTAGGAAGCCGGTCTCGAGTCGTGTGGAGGGTACCCGTCAGGGCCCCCCCCCCCCCCCCCCCCCCCCCAGTCACAGTCGGTGAATAGTTCAGTGGTTAATTTTCCCGCGGATTCCTGAGTCGTTGAGAATGAAATTGGTGATTCTTGTGATTCGTGCAGATCCGTTGAAAAAAATAGTTGGTGTTATGTAGAGCATAAGGGGCTTATTATTAAGTGTTACTGTGTAAAAGAAGGAACAATGTATATTTTCCTGCTGAAAATACTACTTCGGAGGACCTCGTAAAGGCCATGTCACACTACGACTTATAGTCTTAGCGTATGCCGAAGTATGCGATTTTGGGCGAACACATTGGTGTACGTCGAAATATGTCATGGGTACGTTAGGCATATGCTGTCATACGGCATCGCACGCCAAGGCGCCGAAAACAATTTGAGCATGTTAAAAATGGTTAACGTACGACACCATGTCTTATACCTTAGGCATATGCTATGTATGCGTTAGATATACATCAGTATATGCTAGACATACGTTAGAAATATGTTGAAGTACGTTAGTCACAAGTCGAGCTGGCGGAAACATACATTCCACATATTGACAACGTATGAATAACGTAATCTGGCGTTTCTCCAATGTGTCTTGATGTATTTAACATATAAGGCATACTTCTGGTGATCGAATAACGTCAAGTTCACTGGTGTTCTGTGAGCGTATGTAAGCATTTTCCAAGCCAACGTATGGCTAATGTGCCTTAAAGTATAAGGCATACTTCTGGTGATCAAATAACGTATATAACTTTCACTGGCGTTCTGTGAGCATTTTTCGAGCCAACATATGGCTTATGTGCCTCCCACTGGGGATAGGTTGCGCATACGCTGGCCATACGCCGAGAATGTGGGAGAGGGCACATTAGTCATACATTGGCCATACTTTCTATGATATGCTGTCATACGCTAGCAATACGTTAGACATACGTTCTGCATACATTCAATATGTTGTGTATACGTCCAACTTTGCCCCGCACTGAAAAGTTTGACACGTCTCGACGTATAAAATTGATTTCATCTGTTGGCATACACTGACGCAATACGTCGTAGTCTGACATGACCATAATGCTTCAATAGTATCAGCCTTTTGGGGGCGCTGCCCTCTGGGCCCCCATTGGGGCTCTGCCCGTGAGCTCCAGCCTGACTCAGCATTTTTGTTGATTGCCAATCACATCCTCTGATAATTACAGAGTAGTATAAATCATGAACATTTCCATTAATTTATACTTGTATAATTCTTGTCAATCTCAATTGGAATAATCCTACAGTTTAGGTAACCCCACAGCCCCTTACCTGAAAACAGGTATCTGTGGATGTGGGTGGGTGTGGGTGAGTTAGAGAGATGTGTGGGAGGCGAAACCGCTATGGTGTGTGTGGTCGGGGGGGGGGGGGGGAGTATGGAGGTGTGCAGGAGGCACACTCACAGCATTGGAATGCTAATGTTAGCTTTGATCTCAAAAGGGGACGACACGCTTAAAAGAAAAAAAAGGAGGGGGTGACTATATATATATTGTCTCTCTAACCCGCCCATATATATATATATATATATATATATATATATATATATATATATATTAAAACTCGGGCCGTGCACTTTCCCTGTGTCTTGTATGTTGGTGTGAGGAACTTGTGTCCTGTGCTGGCAGTGTCTGGGCGGTGGTCTAGAGGAGGGGGGTTGGTATAGCGGTATAAAACAGCCCGCTGCGAGTCCTGCCTTCACCCCACACCCCTGGCGGTAATATACCGATATAAACCTGCGGGGGAGCCGTAATATGCTGAATTGAAGCTGCCCCTGGGGGGCAATCTTATCACAGTATTATATACTGCCTCCTACAGAATAAAACAACCCTTGTGTTTACTAGACTTCATCATCATCATCATCATCATCATCATCATGCTGTTGGTCGCGATGAGACAAAGACTGCTTTCATTACTTGACTGCCGCTCTCCATTTAGCTCTCTGCTGTGAGAGTGATGTCCATGAGTCGGTGTTAATGTCTCTCAGCTTCAGGTTTCTCTTGATGGTATCCTTGAACCGGAGATGAGGGCACCCTCTCTTTCTGTAACCAGAAGACAGTTGGGAATAGAGGATCTGCTTTGGTAACCTGTCTGATGACATCCTCATGAGGTGTCCAGTCCACCGGAGATTCTTTTTGATCAGAAGATCTTCCATAGAGGGCAGCCCCGTCCGTTCGAGTATTTCCTTATTTGTTACTTTGTCCTTCCAGGTTAGCCTCATGATTGAACGGCATTACTAGACTTAAAGGGCTAGTAACATGACCAACAAAACTTTACTTATTTACAATTATCATGATCGGACATGTTGGTTGGTTGTTGGAGTTTTACATTCTTCCAACATCTCCGGTCATATCCGGACCGGTACCGACTTGTGACAATGCACACTCATGACGATTTTATAGTGCTGCCCCATTGAGAGACCAGGCTGCCAGAACCATGATGTGATATCCCACTCAGTCACATTACCCTGACACTGAACCTGACCAGTCCTTGCCCTATCCTATTAATGCCGGTGCCTGGCTAGGAAGCGAGAAATATAAATTTTTAAGTCATTGATTTGACTCGTCATTTTTAATTAGATACTTAATTATAGGGTAAGCTAAAACATATATTGCTGAGAAAACATTAAAAAACTTGCAGCTTATGGTAGGCCTACATTTTGAACACAACAAACTCTTGAAAACTCCTTTAAAAACCCTTGGGAAACCTGTGTATGCAAGTCCACAAAACCCTTGAATTTCATTTTCAAATGTTTGTATGAACCCTGCTCATTTAACTTATGTACATACATACATACATACATACATACATACATACATACATACATACATACATACGTACATACATACATACATACATACATACATACATACATACATACATACATACATACATACATACATACATACATACATACATACATACATACATACATACATAATATCCAGGGGCGTAGCTAGACCTTTAACGATGTGTACTCCTAATTTCGGCAGGGAGTTTAGGGGGCCACTTAAGCTTAAGCTGGCGGATTTTACACATTTTAGACTTGAGTTTTCGACACTCCGGACTACTACATGCCTCCTCTCTCGCTCTCTCTCTCTCTCTCTCTCTCTCTCTCTTTTTCTTATTTTTACAAAACGATGTGGACGTTTTGGCGTACGCCTAGCTATCCTGATATCACAGGAGGCTCAACGCGTTAATTAATTCACCAGGTTTAAAACCAACATTAACGCCTAATCAGTGTGTAATCATGACTACCTAATACTATAATAGTGCTGGCGTGACAGAACGCGCCGTCTGTGTCGGCGTCTATTATTACTATTAAGTCGCCCTCAACTACCCACGTGGCCACGAATCGGCGTTTCTAGTGCAGTATATTACCCCCACGTGTCACGAAGTGACTAAATTAGGCCACGTTAACATACTTCCTATCCGCCTCGTAGCGCCGTCGAGCCTTACTGGATTTGTAGGTTGTCATGGTAATACAACGCTCCTATTATATTAGTCTTACAATGATCATGGGATTCGAACCCACCGGTTCGGACCCTGGTCGAGTCAAACCAATGACTTATGAATTGATACTTATCACTTTTTCTCCAGGCGCTCGGCATTACTAGAATAGGGTAAGGACTGGTTGGCTCAGATTCAGGATAATGTGACTGCATAGGATATCAGGTCATGGTGCAGGCGGCCTGGTCTCCCAGTGGGGCACCAGACGGGGTGGGGTGCCTGAATGAGTAGAGTGGGAGATCCAAACCCATGAGTTTGTGGGTTTGAATCCTTGTCGAGTAAAACCAATGACTTAAAAATTGATACTGGTCGCTTCCTAGCCTGGCACTCCGCATTATTAGGATAGGGCAAGGACTGGTTTGGCTCAGTGTCAGTATAATGTGACTGAGTGGGATATCATGTCATGGTGCTGGTGGCCTGGTTTCCCAGTGGGGCAGCACTATAAAGTTGCCATGAGTGTGCACTGTCACAAGTCGGTACCCGTCCTGATATGACCTTAGATGTTGCTAGGACGTAAAACAACAAACGAACCCAGTGGGGAAGCACTATGAAGTTGCCATAAGTGCGCACTATCACAAGTCGGTACCTGTCCTGATATGATCATAGATGTTGCCCGATCGTATATATATATATCTGTCTCTCCTTGCCACTCTCACTCTCTCATACACTCACTCTCATGCACTCACTCTCATAAGCCCTTTTCACACACAGGCCCTAAGTCGCCTCAACTAGTTCGCTTCATCTAACTCAACTCAGATAGCACGTGTGAACGCTCCTCTCAGGTGAATTAGGGCTGAGTCGACTCAACTAGTTCACCTCAAGTAAACCACTTCGCGAACAGATTAGATGAGGCAAATTAGCTTGAGTCGGCCTAAGTGGCATGTGTGAACGCAACTGATTTATTTGAGGCGGCTTAAGCACATGGATGGAGACTGCTTCCTAACAGGTAGTTGCTTTCATAGTGGTTAGAACACATGTTTGGACTGTCCGACATGTTTGGAGTCCCATTTCTTCATATATATGGAGACTGCTTCCTAAAAGGTAGTTGCTTTTGATAGTGGTTGGAGCACATGTTTGGACTGTCCTACTCTTCCCATCTCTTCAGTTAGGTATGTTCTTTGTATGGATGTATGTATCTGTGGATACCCATCCTGATATGACCTCAGATGTTGCTAGGATGTAAAACAACAACAAACAAACATCGATCTGAGCCGGTTTAACACGCATGTCTGAACGCGGCACACTTTGAAAACTCTTTATGTGTGAATACGCCGCGAGTTTGACTCATGTAGTTCGCCTCATCTAAGTCGGCCTAATGGTGTATGTGTGACCACGGCTATATACTCATACATTCACCCACTCACTCACTCACTCACTCACACTCACACTCACACTCACACTCACACTCACACTCACACTCACTTAGAACTGTAAGCGCCAGTCTTCACAGTCATGCTTACTTTACAGGGTCATTTCGGTGAACACTGTGATCTGGTTATTGGCTGAAACTGCCCACATTATCGCCCACATTATCGCCCACATGCACACACCTTGAATAAAGGTGGAGGAGGGTGTGTGTGTGCTCTCATCACTCAACCGTGACGGCCCGTGTCCTGTGAGGTGGGTGTAGTTGTCAGCCTCACCTAAATGGGTTACAAGGCGTCCCGCTCTGTGTGTGTGTGTGTGTGTGAGTGTGTGAGTGTGAGCGTGAGCGTGAGCGTGAGCGTGAGCGTGAGCGTTTAAAGAGGGTGTGTGCGGGGGGAGGGGGTCTGTTTTGATGAGTGTATCTGAGGAAAGATTGTGTCTGTATGTTTATAGAGGGTATGCGCAGGGGGAGGGAGGGTCTGTTGTTATGAGTGTATGTCAGGAAAGATTGTGTGTGTATGTTTAAAGAGGGTGTATGTGGGGATGGAGTGGGGTGTCTGGATTGGGGAGAGATCGTAGGTTAGGATGTGTGTAGGGGGGGGGGGGGGTGGTAGTGTCTACTTGCGCGTATTTGGCGGGATATGTTTCGAATCAACTGTGTGGATGTGTGTGCCGGTGAGTGTTAAATTGTGTGTGTACGCTGAGTGTGTATGGGTACTGTGCGTTAGACTTAAATAGCATATGTACTAAACGGGTAAGTAAGTTAGGAAATGCATACAAGTAAAGAAACATTGAAGACCGGACATGGTGGCCGAATCGGTAGAGTCCAGGGCCCATATGTATGAGCCAGGGTTAGCGGTCGTAACCCTGGGTCGTGCGGATTTCCCGGGTTAGCGGCCAAAAGTGTGAATGTATGTGTCGGGGTTAAACTAACTCGGGGAGTTTAAAGTCGCCTGCACTAACCCCATGCGAAAGGAGGGTTAAAGGTGGGGTTAGGCACCGACTCGGCCCAAATCTATTCAATGCGACCATATTTAACAGAATTAGATACGCAATAAGTGAAATTTGATCAATTTAACCCTAAATTCAAACCATCCTTAAGGCTACCGCCACATTGGCGGCGATATTAATAGTTATATTTTCGAATCGACGAACGTAAAGTAAACAAATCGCCGCCACCGCCGCATCGATGTCGCTTTCCATACTGGCGGCGCCGGCGGTTTGTTGACTGTACCTTTGTCGATTCAAAAATATAACTATTAATATCGCCGCCAATGCGGCGGTAGCCTTAAGGAGGGTTCGAATTTAGGGTTAAATTGATAAAATTTCACTTATTGCGTATGTAATTCTGTTAAATATGATAGCATTTAATATATTTGAGCCTAATATATGGCTACAAATGAAGAGGGATTTCCCAAATCTATAAATAACTGAAACATTAGCTAACTCGGGCGCGTTTTGGTCACATACATCCCTCGTGACACATTTGGAACTCTGCGGTTAGCTAACCCGGCACCCTCCTTTAACCCTGGTCCGGTTAAAAATTGGCTCATACATATGGGCCCAGGGCCTATATGTATGAGCTCGGGTTAGCGGTCGTAACCCTGCGTCGTGCGGATTTCCCGGGTTAGTGGCGAAAACTGCGTATACATGTATGTGTCGGGGTTAAACTAACTCGACGAGCGTAAAGTCGCCTGACCTATCCCCACCTTTAACTAGGGTTAAAGGTGGGGTTAGGCACCGATTATGGCCAAATCTATTGAATGCGATCATATTTAACAGAATTACATATGCAATAAGTGAAATTTTATCAATTTAACCATAAATTCGAACCGTTATTAAGGCTACCGCCGCATTAGCGGTGATATTAATAGTGTTGAATCGACGAATGTAAAGTAAACAAATCGCCGCCACCCCAGCGACGTCGATATCCATACTGGCATAACGCCAGCGGCAATGTTTTACGCCCAAATCTATTGAATGCCATCATATTTAACAGAATTACATATGCAATAAGTGAAATTTTATCAATTTAACCATAAATTCAAACCGTTATTAAGGCTACCGGCGCATTGGCGGCGATATTAATAGTGTCGAATCGACGAATGTAAAGTAAACAACTCGCCGCCGCTGCAGCGACATCGATATCCATACTGGCATAACGCCAGTGGCAATGTTTTACGCCCAAATCTATTCAATGCGATCATATTTAACAGAATTACATACGCAATAAGTGAAATTTTATCAATTTAACCCTAAATTCGAACCGTTATTAAGGCTGCCGCCGCATTGGCGGAGATATTAATAGTGTCGAATCGACGACGCACTCAGGGGTTCCCCAAATCTATAAATAGCTGAAACGTTAGCTAACCCACGCTTTGGACCCATACATCCCCCATGACACATTTGGAACCCGGGGGTTAGCTAACCCGACACCCGCCTTTAACCCAGGTGCGGTTAAAAATTGGCTCATACATATGGGCCCAGGCTTCCCGTGCGGAAGGTCGAGTCAAACTAATGACTTACAAAATTGATACTTGTCTCTACCTAGCCTGGCACTCGGTAATACTAGGTTAGTGAAGGACTGGTTATCTCAATATCAGGATAATGTGACTGAGTTGGAAATGTGGGTCATGGTGCTGGCAGCCTGGTCTCCCAGTCGGGCAGCAAGCACTATAAAGTCACCATGATTGTGCATGGTCACAAGTCGGTACCCATCCTGATATGACCTCAGATGTTGCAAAGATGTAAAACTCTCAACAAATAACATTGTCAAACTCCAGGCCTCTCCATTCCTATGACCCTCCTACTAATACTCAGTACTTACTAGACTAGTAGTACTAGTAGTACTCCTAGTCTTATCAAAACTCGCCACCACCCGACACAAAGAGAACTGTATTCGCTACCAGAATGTAGTCAGTCGATACTTCAATGAGCTGAGCGTGATTTACTGCGCGTGTCATTATCCCACACCCACACCCACACCCACACCCACACCCACACCCACACCCACACCCACACCCACACCCACACCCACACCCACACCCACACCCACACCCACACCCACACCCACACCCACCGTCTGCCCCCACCCCTATCGACGCGCACAGCAGAACCAAAAGAGGCCCCATGTAACAAAGGCGCTACCGGGCTTCCCGGCGTGTGTCCCGTCAGATCCCCCCGGGAGGGCGTGGTGCCCCACGGGCGCGACACCTGTTGGCCAACAGAGGCCGCGTCGGGCTTGTAATTAGCTGTAAATCGATGGGCGTATGGTTTTGGCAAATATGAAGAATCTCCAGCAATTACCTCTTTTTTTAAAATGAGAAAGAGGGGAGGGGGGTGGTAGTGTTTTGTGTCGGTGTTATTGTTGGTTGGTTCTTGCAGTTTTACGTCCCGGCAACATCTACGGTCATATCAGGACGGGAGGTGTTATTGCTGATGTTGGTGTTGGCATACCTGCCAACTATTACGATTTTGGCGGAATAATTACGATTTTTTAATTCTCATTCCGCCCTACGAATTATAAACATATTATCAGAGAGCGTGTATATAAACAGATGAGAGGGACAACTCCCGCGAAAATATGTAACACAGGCTGCAGTGGCGATCCTGGCGGTTATTGTTGAACAAGCCTTGAGTTTGCCGGTACGCTCAGTGCAAAACATTAATTTTCTTAAAAGATTAATAGAAATCCAGAACCCTAACCTTATAAATTCAATATAATCTTGTTGGTAAACATGTTTTCTATATGTGTACTAAGCGGCTTGTTTCTATTTGGTGTAGTTTTAGAGATATTTCACTTTTTCTGTAGGAAGATTGCACACGACCATTGACAATGCCTTGGTTAGGTTTTAAAAGATATTTATTAGTAGGTTGTAGATTGCAACAGTGGCTGCAGTAATCAACTTTAAGGCTGATGCTGGTGGTAGATGCTTCCGCTCCAGGTTTCTCCCAGTATCTGACATATTTGTTGCTGTCATTTAAAATGAATCTGACCATTGGATTTGTGTAAATTTCAATGGAGGCACATAGATGTGATTAACAAGACTGACAGAATAAATAGGACTCACTTTGCGCGGTGAATGTGGCCCTTGCTGCTCATACAGTTTTAAATCAGCAAGCAATCAATCAATTGTTCTAGTATTGTCCATCGTCACCTATTTGCCTCGGATGACCGCAACATTGATAATAATTATTTACGTTTTTTAAGTATTAAGGGCTAAAATAGTTACACATAGTCTTCTAAATCCCCAGACTTCAAACTGCATGTCAGTCAATAATTCCTTAAGATTACGCTATCTCCATATAAACAAAATGCTTTTTTTCCCTTGAAGATTTATACTGCCTATCATGGATAAGTCTGAATAGACTTGTTTTCACCATTAGACAGTTTCTCGATAGAATGCCCAAGCCTACACTTTTACCGACCCAAGGGATTTTTAACCTCCCACACCACATAGACATCGTATGAGAGCAACTGGCCTTTGATGACGCTGTAAGTTATACACAGCGGTGGAAATCCAAATTGCCAGAGGTGGGGGGCACAGGGAATCGAACCACTGACCTTCAGGTTAGGAGTCCGGCCTAGAAAAAAGCCACTCCGCCACAGAGAACACCACCAGCATTCCATATGAAAAATAAAAATTGCAACAATCACCATTAAAACGTGGTTGCGACTTCATGGGAAAATAGTTGTTCCATTCACTTCTCGCAAAGTGTAAAATAAAGATTAGTTTTTTAAGTGGAGGAGGAAAAGAAATGTATTTGATGAGTGTTTTGTTAGTTCGGTCAGTATTACTATTAGTGCCATGTGCATTTGGATGAAATAGACAGGCTTTGAGTGTCTGAGTATGGTAGGTTAATGGAGGGTGACCTGCTAAATGAATCACCGGAATGAACTCAGCCGAATCACCATGGGGGAGGGGGGGGGGGGGACGGGGGACTTTGATTTCAAGTGAGATAGCTGCGTATTTGCAATCTACATCTGAACTACTGGCCTACTATTGTCAACCACCACCACCACCCCCACCCCCACCCCTTCCCCCCTTTCCTCCTTTCCTCACTGCCTTTCCTGCTTATTTTTATAGATAACCGGTTGAAAGGATCCTTGGCTCAGTGTCAGCATAATGTGACTGAGTGCTATGTCAGGTCATGGTGCTGACGGCCTGGTTTCCCAGTGGGGCAGCACTATAAAGTTGCCATGAGTGCACACTGTCACAAGTCGGTACCCGTCCTGATATGAACTTAGATGTTGCCGGATCGTAATATATATATATATATATATATATTTTACCTCGGTAAACAGCCTCAGGCTAGGGAGAGGTAAGCACGTCCGGTACCAGCAATTAGCATATACAACTCACGACTGGATAACGTGTCGTTGGGTTGCTCCGGCAAAATTAGTCTACATACAAGCAAATACGCAGTAAGTATAATAAAAACTGTGGTTAGCTTAATTATGATGCATTAGAGCATCAATATGGAAAGTTTAGACTTTCGTTGGTCCAATTTGGACGAGTTATTTGGTTATAAACAACCAAGGATAGAACACTCGAGTGGGTTTCTCGAAGGAACCAAACCGGTCATTAGCGGTTCTGTCAACACCCGGGTCACCGTGTGACTATGGGTAGAGATGTGGGTTTCGCCCTATCTCATGTGGAAATTCTCTCGTACTCTAATAGAGAGTAATGTTGGAGATGCTCCTGGGTTTCTTTTATAGACTCCCCTAGACACAAATTTTTCAGGCGTTTCTCCGAGTTTCGTAGCATTTTCTCCAACTTGTTGACGTAGTAGTCACAGGTGGGAGAAGTGTGCGGAACAGAGGGATGGGCGGGCCGATACACTGGTCCCGACCCCGCGTAAAGATTTGGGTTTGACCCACAATCCACGCACAAATTTAGCTTATTACGCCTGTGTTATAACGGTATAAAACACGTTCTCTAACACCACCAGATGTCCAATTGAGTTTGAAACAACCAAATTGTCACAAATATATATACCAGGACTGACCAAAAATCTTTGTTTACAGTTCCTGATGGCCACGAAGCGGAGTAAGCGCGGTGCAGCAGCAGCCGAGGGGCGTGTTCCGAGTGGAGTGGACGAGGAGTACGACTCCTCACCTGTGTTGTCGGCAGGGCCGTCGACACAGCCCCGGGCGCATATCCTCTCTGACCCGGACGAGGACGCAGTGCCTGATGTGCCTGCGCCTCCAGATTGGGAGGCTCGCTTTGCACGGTTGGAAAGCCACATCTTGACTTCCAAATCGCCCGTGTCTCGGAAGCGGCGTAGGCCGAGTGTCCAAGAGGATTCGTATGAGGATTTCTTGGACACAGACTCAGCGGTGGAGCTTAAGGCTCCTCCTCCTCCTTCTCCTAAACGGAGGAAGAAGAAGAAACAGGTGATTTCTTCGGGTGATGAATTCACCAAGGAGCGGGCAGAGACTGGTTTTCGCAAAAAGCGGAAGACTAAGTCCAAAAAGAAGAAGAGGAAGAGAAAATATTCTTCTTCTGATTCGTCCACTGAGTCTACTTCTACGGAATCAGACTCAGACACCATATATGAAGGTGTCTATGCGGACATTGGCACTAAAGTGGCTAAGAAGGTGGAGAAGCCAAAGGCTAAGCGGGTTAAAACCACTACGCTTATGCGCGAGACCGTGAATGGTCATTTCCGCACGTTTAAACCGGCGGAGGTTATCTCCAAGTTAGGAGATGAGTTAACAGGCATACATAGATGATTCTTTTATTATAGCATCAACAAAAATTGGTTGTGTGAATGCAGTTTTGGATTTATGTGCATTACTCAATAAATTGGGCTTTTATGTACATCGACAAAAGTCAGTGTTTAAACCAACAAAACAACTCAAATGTTTAGGGTTTATTCTGGATACACAGTCCCTTACAGTGTCGATAACAGAACAAAAACTAATTAAGTTTATGACTACAGCGACTCAGCTTATTAAGTTATCAAAGCCTAAAATTAGACAGGTTGCTGTTCTTATTGGCATAATGACATCATATGCACCTGCTGTGTTATATGGGAAGGCCCATATTAAGTCGCTAGAAATAGATAAAAATTTAGCGCTAGCACGAACTAAAGGCAATTTTGAGCGAAAGATGTTTATTTCGCAAGAAGGGTTACAGGATATTGGATGGTGGATGCAACATATAGCAAGTTCACCAAATCCAATCCGCATGGCGGAACCTAATACAGTAATTACTACTGATGCTTCGTTAGAAGGTTGGGGAGCTCATCGAGATGGGGTCACAACAGGAGGTAGATGGCTTGATGATGAAAAATCAGACTATATTAATGCACTAGAATTGCGTGCTATTTATCTGGGCTTACGTAGTTTAGTCAAGATAAATAAATCACAGGTTAGAATACTAACTGATAATACTACTGCCATGGCATATATTCGTAACATGGGTGGAACCAAATCAAAGTCTTGCAATCAGTTATCTAAACTGATTTGGAACTGGGCACAGGCTCAACAAGTCTGGCTGACTGTAGCGCATATTCCAGGGTCACAAAATACACTTGCAGATTATAAAAGTAGAAATTTCCATGACCATTTAGAGTGGTCTCTCTCTACACCTTTGTTTAACTTCGTTTGTGAAAAATGGGGTACACCTGAAGTTGACTTGTTTGCATCACGAAATAATAACAAGTTACCCTGTTATGTTTCTTAGCATCCTGAACCGGATGCTTGGAAAGTAGATGCGTTTGCTATTACCTGGGAAAATAATTATTTTTATATTTTCCCACCATTTAGCATTATCAGCCGAGTAGTGAGAAAAATCGGCTTGGAAGGGACACATGCGATACTGGTGGTGCCCGATTGGGACACGCAACCTTGGCTGCCAGCAGTTTCACAACTGGCAAAAGATCATATACGATTCCCAAGAAAACTCGGGAATCTGACGCACCACGGACCGCTAGTGGTTCACGGCGACGTGTCAACGACGCCCCTATTGGCATTCCTTTTCTAAGGAAGCAGCTACAGCAATTTGGATTGGACAGAATTACTGAGGATAGGATAGTATCGGATGCCTGGAGGCCAGGAACTGTCAAAATGTATACAACCTATTTAAAGAAATGGGGTGTACACTGTTTGTTAATGAAAGTTAAGCCAACAAATCCAAAGATTTCACAAGTAGCTCGGTTTCTTCGTTCTCTAGAGGATGAGGGACTTTCCTTTGGATCGATTAATGCGGCGAGGTGTGCGTTATCAATTATATTACCTAGAATTGATGGCGAAACAGTTGGAAAACATTATGTTCTTTGTTATTTACTTCGTTCAATTTATCAAAGGAATCCTCCAAAACCAAAGTATAGTCGGTTTTGGGATGTTTCTATAGTATTTAGGTTGTTTCAGGCTTGGCCTCACAACTCGTGGTTAGATATAAAACAGTTAGGTTTTAAGGTCGCGGTCCTGTTATTGTTAGTAACCGGACACAGAGGACAGACGATTGTTGCTTTATCCTTAACTGGATTAGAAATAGACAAGGAACAAGCTACGTTTGATTTAGAAAAATTGCTTAAATCGAACACGTTAGGTGACCCTTTATCAACGGTTCACTTAGACTGTTTTCCGAATGATCGGAAATTATGTGTTGTGTCGGCCATACGGGCTTATATATACAAGACAAAGGATTTACGTGCATCACAACAACTATTAGTGAGCTTTATAAAGCCACATAAGGCGATTTCACGAGACACACTTGCCAGATGGACAATTACGGTGTTGAAATTGGCTGGAGTGGATACGAGTAAATACTCTTCCCACTCAACTAGAGGAGCCATGGTCTCCAAGGCACGGGTGCTTGGTATTTCTGTGAAAAGAATACTAGCGCATGCAGGCTGGAAGACGGCTAAGTCGTTCGCAAAACATTATAATAAACGACTAGAAAAGCCTACCGGCGTTGCAAAGCGTCTTCTCGCCAACTAACAAGAATAGGTGAGAACAAAAATTTAGAATGCTATAATAATAAGAAAGAATGATATTAAGGATAAAAATGAATTATGTAAAGGTCTCCCTAGCCTGAGGCTAGCCTGAGGCTGTTTACCGAGGTAAAATAGTATAGTTATACGAGTCTTACCTTGGTACAGATGATGGATAACTGTTGTTTTACCGAGGTATAAGCCTCGGATAGATGTGGGCTAGGGCCCTCCTGCCACATCTATTCCGTTGGTGTACCTTTTCGGTAAAGTAATAGTATCCATTGTTTGAAAGTCATTTTTATCCTCAATAAGTAGGTTAAGATTGCTGGTACCGGACGTGCTTACCTCTCCCTAGCCCACATCTATCCGAGGCTTATACCTCGGTAAAACAACAGTTATCCATCATCTGTACCAAGGTAAGACTCGTATAGCTATACTATATATATATATATATATATATATATATATATATATATATATATATATATATATATATATATATATATATATATATATATATATATATCTGTCTCTCTCTGCCACTCTCACTCTCTCATAGTCATACACTCACTCTCATACACTCACTCTCATACACTCACTCTCATACACTCACTCTCATACACTCACTCACTGACACACACACCCACACTCACTTAGAACTGAGCCAGTCTTCACAGTCATGCTTAAGGATCATGTTACCATTCAGCAGAGGCTATTGTTGTGGTTGTTTTCAATATACCCTCCACATCCATAAAGCACACAGCTATATTAGAATTTAGAGTTGTATAGTTCGATGGTTTTGAGTTTTTGGCATTTTTTTAAAGATAAATATATTAGGCGGATTGTTATAGTTTATCCTATTTTAGTTTGAACTAACTTTGATTATGAATGGCTAACCTTAGAGATATTTGAAATTAAAGCGTGTGGAGTTAAGTTAGAACTTCTAAATCCATAGGTTTCAGCAGTAACAAATTCTATTAAACTGACTTAGTTTAGTGCAAGCTGTTGGGACAATATTTTCACGCTTCAGTTGCTGCAGAGTGTATTACACAGTGGATAGATGCCCTATGTAGTTATGGCATCCCTTTTGGCCTATTCAGAACGCTAACTACATGGTGGGGTTTGGTAGATTCAGTGGGGGGTGCCCTCCCCGATCATGTCTGTCAATGTGTGTGTATATACATGTATGTATATATATCATGCCACTTAGGGCCCTCCTCCTGGGTTGTACCAATCAACACCAGGGAAGCCAGTCATTGCTGGGTCAGTGCGGTGTTTTTCTATATAGTATTTTTTTTAACGAAGTGGTATAGAGTAGTAGTCATCGTTTCACGTGTGCAATATTACTAACCGTTGTCGTTATTGGAACCAACTTTCCAACTTAGCCGAGGTAACTTGATACCCCACCCCCACAGCCCCTAAAGAAATATTTAAGAAAAAGTGGTTTCCATCAGTGGGTAACAATGCAATAATTATTTACCCTTTTTTACGGAAAAGTGACACTTTTCTGGAACACAATTTAAGATATATTTTTTACGTTTCTTTCAAATGTTATCCGAGGTATTGATGCCATTTTCTTCCCATGTTAAATGTTCCCATCATTTAGCCAACATTGATGATAATGACTTGATCCCCCCCCCACCCCAATCCTCATTTTTGTACACATATTTGAGATCTTTGTCGTTAAAAAAAGAAAAGTACAACAAAAGTTGCATTAAAAGAAGCCACTCACTCACTCACTCACTCACTCACTCACTCACTCACACTCACTCACTCACTCACTCACTCACTCACTCACTCACTCACTCACTCACTCACTCACTCACTCACTCACTCACTCACTCACTCACTCACTCACCCACCTCACCCACCTCACCCACCTCACCCACCTCCACTCGTGCCCTCCCCCGTCCCCCAGGCCGGGACTCCCGGCTACACGCACTCAGTGACACTGCAGGCTCTCTCTGTACCCGAGTGTTTGTCGCCGGATTTACAGTCGACTTGACAGTCTACACACCCTCAGTGTGCACTGACTGCTAATTGTGTGGCTTCTCAAGTACACCCACTAGTAAGTGGGTGTACTTGAGAAGTCCTGTGTATGTGTGTGTGTGGGGGGGGGGGGGGAGAAGGAACACTCTCTACCATTATTGGGATCCAGACATACGCCCAGCCCCCTGTGGACAACTGATATTCGAACAAGCAGGGCCTCTTCACAACGCTACGATCCAAACACTGACCCTCCTCACAACTGATATATTCAGGCTCTCGAGACCCCTCCAATTATTGAGATCCAAATACTTTCCCGCACCAATTGCGGGGGTGATTGATGACTGGGATTCAAATCCACCTCCTCCAAACCACAGTAATCCAAATTCTGTCCAAATTCAGTCAATTTAAATCATTGAGATCCAACTGCTGACACCCCTCCCAATCTGTGTGGTCCAACTGAATGCCCTCCCTATCTTTGTGATCCTGATTCAGCCTGCCCCTCCTTATGCTTCTACCCAGGTACACACACAGATCCAGACAGAAGGTCGAGATTGCAAATTCCAGGCGAGCCAAACCAGTGACTTACACAATTGATACGTGTCACGACCTAGTCTGGCACTCGGCATTGTTGCTAGGATGGATCAAGAGCTGGTTAGCTCAGTATCTGGATAATGTTACTGAGTGGGATATCGGGTCATGGTGCCTGCATCCTGATCTGCCAGTGGGGCAACACCACAAAGTCGCAATGAGTGTACACTATCACAATCGATACCGGTCTCCATAGATGTTGCTCGAATGTAAAACCCCAATGAACAAACAACTCATTCGGCCATCCCGTCTGGTGGGATGGTTATCTGTGGTGGTGGGGCATTTCCGACTAAAGCTAAGATTCCATATATATATACGCGGAATGCGAATGTGATATGCGTCATATAGATACCCATGCCGACCTCCAATAGTCGATGTCTTCTTTTTGTGTTTTGGCATTGCTAAACAAAAGATACCCATCCCATTTTTGGAGTGTTTTGCTCCAAATTTGTGAAGGAAAGTCAAAGTTACTATTGTTTTCTATGGCAAACGCAGCGGCATTCACATTCGCATTCGCACCAATCGGTCCATGGGTCGATCCATTTGCCGCATTCGCATTCGGACGAACAGAAGCACTACTATGCCTTTACATGCTTTTCGATATATTTTTTCGCATTCGCATACCGCGTATATGGAATCATAGCTTAATTCTACCCAAGCACAGCTTTGCAAATAGCCAGCAGACCTTTGTATCGCACCATCTTTCCCACAGTAATCCAGGTAGTTCTATAACAGTTAACTGACCATAATACTACTACTACTAATAATAATAATAATACAAATAATAATAATAACAACCAACAATAACAACAAAAGCAACCGATATAGAAATTCCATCGTGTTTCTCCTTTTCGCTAATATTGTTTTAAATTAAATCATCTGACGTTTAAGGGGGGTTTTCGGTTCACATTTCATACCAGACAAGGGGGCCGAATGAGTTGAGTCTGGCATGTCATTGGGTTCAAGCCATTTCTGAATCAAACCAGTGACTTAAACAATAATAGTACTTTCACTAGCCTGCCGCTTGTCATTAGGCGAAATACATCTTTTGTAAATTTTGTGATCGTCCTTTTGATCCCACAAATCAGGGTCGGGCGGGCGGCTTTTATTTTTTATTTTTCTGACGTAGATGTAATACATAACCAGACGCGATGGTCGAATGAGTTGAGCATCCTTGTCCCATCCTGGTAGGTCATCGGATTCGAACTCCTGGGTTCGAATCCTGACAGAGTCAAGCCAATGATTTAAAAATTGTATACTTGTCGCTACTTAGTGTCAGTTAAAACAAAAACAAATCAGGGGCGGGAGATTTTTCAGGTGCAGGCGGGGACGATCACCAATTAAAAAAAAGAAGGGAAAAAAAAGAAGAAATTTGCCCTACTAGAGCCGTGTTTACACGGGGAATTGTGAAACGATCTAGACAAAGCGATTTATATGAGGCGTTTTGGAGGTGCGTCTACACGGACAGAGTTTAAAGAGTCTTTTGGTGCCGGGAACCAGCAGCCTGTGGT
Source organism: Branchipolynoe longqiensis (assembly GCA_030323885.1). Classification (NCBI taxonomy): domain Eukaryota; kingdom Metazoa; phylum Annelida; class Polychaeta; order Phyllodocida; family Polynoidae; genus Branchipolynoe; species Branchipolynoe longqiensis. The sequence continues at coordinate 151,917,229 of CM059186.1, forward strand.
GCGCCTGTAGCCGGCGAGCACCTAATCGGGCCCTAACACTGCCGGGAACCAGCTGAATCGCTTCAAATAAACCACCTCCCGAGGTGGTATAGATGAAGCGTTTCATATGAATCGATTCAGCCCTAAAACGCCACAGAGGTGCGTCTACACGGCAAATGTGAGTCGATCTAGGCAAGGCGTTTTATATGTGGCGTTTTAAATCCCCCGTGTAAACAGGGCTTAGGACAGGGCAAGGAGGAGTGGAATGAAGGCCAGTTGCTCACGATTGAGATTTCTCCTGCTTAGCTTAATCAATGAATGTAGTAATAATGACCACAACACATTTAGTTCAAGTGATTTTTGTTAAAAGTTGTGTTTCGGTTCATTTATCAATTTTGAAATGCCAGGTAATAATTTCTTAGTAACACTCGCCGAATCAGGCCGTGAGCTTCGCATCAAAAGCGAGGATCAAAAGTGAATGGTTTGTTTGGATCTGTACTCAACCGGGCCGCTCCAGTTGTCATCACTCACCGGGCCAAGGTCACCGGAGGGTCAGAGGTCAGGGATTGACCCTTACAAAGGTCACAGCAGGCCTCCGCCCCTATTGTAGCTGCGTGGTGCGGCCTGGCACTGTAGCAGTCGTCACGTCATGCCGCGCCCGGGGTCACGCTCTGAGCTCTTAGGGGCGCCACCATGCGGATATCCGGGGCACTATGGGTGACAATGGGAGTCTGCGGCGGGGTCGTTGGGGGAGTGATTGGCGGCGAGGATTGGGGGGGAGGGGGGGTGGGATTGATTGACCGTCCATCATTGTCACTCTCGCCCTCTCCATCTCCTTACTTACCCCACACCCCGTGGACCGGGCAGTCATGGCAGGGTCTGATGTCGCATGGTGTTCTCTGTGGCAGACTGGTTAGAGTGTCTGACTTTTTTTCTAGGTCGGACTCCTAATCTGAAGGTCGGTGGTTGGATTCACTGTGCCCCCACCTCTGTCAATTTGGATTTCCACTGCTGTGAATAACTTACAGTTTCTTCAAAGACCAGTTGCTCTCATACCATGTCTATGTGGTGTGGGAGGTTAAAAATCCCGTGGGTCAGTAAAAGTGTAGGTTCAGGCTTTCTATTGACAAGGATGAAATGCAAGGATGAAAGATCTTTGTGGATTTCCCGGATTTTTTTATATTAACCGATTAACGTTAAATTCCAGAAAATATTACCTGTATATGGTAACAGTTGGGTGGTTTGAATCCCGTTCTTACATGAGCTTAGATGTAGATAGAACATAAATGATAAGCCCAAACAAGAAAGTGTTTGATATCGGTGATAATACAGTCACAACAAGGTTAGTTGAAACATTACTTCCGGTATTTTTCCGCGATTCCCTGAAAGTGCTAAGTCTAGGTGAGAAGATCCACGTTATCGCGGAAATTCGCCGTCGGTGTAATAATCTCGGCTTGTTTTCTTCAGGTTTTGCTGGGGATAATTTTTATCCGCGCTTCCAGGAATTTTTCGCGATTCCCTGACAGTGCTAAGAGTAAGACTGGGAGAATGGCCGATATTGCGGACATTCACATCAGTTTCCTTAGTGCCCGTGAAACTATAACTAGGATAATGTGCTATTGTAGCAACATTATTTGAAGATAACTTCACCACAAATTTCCGCTTTTATTTCTGAGCACCAACAAATAAACTTAGGTTCACAAATAATTAATTGATCACTTTCATCCCTGCTAATGTTGAAAACAAGTCTATTCATACTTATCCATAATAGGCATTATAAATCTTCCAAGAACAAAAATACGTGGACAGACCCATATCGCGACCTTGTTCTAAATGAGGACAATGTTGCACATTGGTATGTTTATGGGGTGGTGCTAGTGTTGGCTTGTTAGCGGGTTTAGCACCTGTTGGTATATGTTACCAATAACTAATAATTGTTAACATATGTAACCACCTGTTGATAACTATTAACAATTGTTAACATTTGTAAGCACCTGTTAACAATTAAATGTTAGCAACCACTAACAATTATTAACACGTGTTAGGAACTTAACGCCTGTTTCTTTTGTTAGCAACTGTCAGCATCTGTTAGCAGCTGTCAACACATGTTGCCAACTGTCAACTCGTGCTGGCAACTGTTAACACCTGTTAATACCTCCAGACCCCAGTGTGTTATGTCACTTTTGAGGTAATGCCCCTAATGAACAGATCAATGTGATATTGAACCAACCAGTTCTTGCCCTATCCTATTAATGCCGATCGTCAGGCCTGGTAGTAACAAGTATATATTTTTTGTAAGTCCTTGGTTTGACTCGGTTAGGGTTCGAACCCCCAACTTCCTGCATGGGAAGCGCTCCTACGATTCGGTCATCCCGTTGGGTCCCCCTACACCCCCCCCCCCCCCCATCCACACACACACCGACAAAAAATGGATATTTATATACACTTAATACTTCAAATGGCCCCCAAAAAATAGTCCACAAAAAGGGGAGGGGGGTATAACAGAGCTAATGGAGATATCAGTAGCGGTATGCTTATAAACCCATCAGAACCACTACATTATTGAGTCACTATTGCAGTGTGTGCATGTGAGGCTTTTTTATCTTTCTTTTTTTTTATTTATTTTTATATTTTACAGAATGAAACTATTTTTAATGATGTAGCTACAAGTTTCACCACTGCATATAATGTACCTTCTTAGTGGTTAATACACAGGTGCTGCGCCTACATTCATACCTCTAACGTCCTCCCGGTGGCGCCCCCTGGTGTACCGATAGGTCACGCCTGACCTGCGGCAGAATGCCTCCTCAGCGCCCTGCTGAGCATCTCCTCATTTCTCATCTACTGTACACAGCACCCCCACCCCACCCCCCACTGCTTCTTCTCACCGCCAGGGGGCACAGGCGAGATCCCAGGTGTCTTCAACACCTGTGTATGAAAATAGGGGTGCTTCATTGTTCGTGGATAATTTTGCTGTTTTTAACGTCAAATTAGCAGACTGAAATGTGGATTAGTTATTCAATGACAAATGGATTGAGTAGAATTAGCTTGTTTGTATTTTCTTTTTGCTCACATTTTCATAATACTGTCTAAATACTGCGTGTTACATTAAAGTTGCGTAAATAAAGTCTATTAAATAAAGTCACTTCATCAAACTAAAGTAAATTATGTAATTATGTCCTTGATCTAATCAACCTACCCACGCCTACCTATGTATGTGGCATTTCATCTCGGGATGTTAGTGCACCTCACTACACTTGTACCCCCCCCCCCCCACCCCAGAATTGTAGCCCTCATACTTACAATAGAATATGCAGGTATCACACTTACAGTACAGTACATATGCAGATTTGGTTCAGCCCTATACAATGCACTACATATGCATAATCCTGGTCATGGGACCAACGTCATCTGGGGGTTGCAAATTAATGAACATTGAACCCACACTAGCATCCTAACTATCTACGCTCCGTGATGCAATCAACTAACCCATGCCCACTTGTGTATGTGGCATTTCACCTCAGAGGTCAGTGCACCTCACTACACGTATATCGGGAATCAACCCGTGTTCCAGATACTGTAGTACCCGTCTTCAACGGACAACCCTACTTCCAGACCAGTGTTGTGTCGACACAGCAGATGTCCTGTCAAAGGATGGACAACCAAATGAAGACAGTTTGTACATTGAAAAATTGCACGCACATGGGGAGTGGTTCGCCGACAACAGGGGTCACTGAAGAGAGGTACTACTGTACTGCAATGAATAACACACACAGACACACACATACTGACAGTCACACACACACACACACACGCACGCATGCACACACACACATACACCCCCCCCCCACACACACACTAGTAAAAGCAAATAAACTTCAGACTTGACAAATTAAAAAGTTTGATGAGGGAGAGTTAGTGACAGCTCTATATGTTGCCTCTCCCATCACTGTCAGCCCTGAAAGGAGTGGTCCAGTGCACAAAGAGCATTTCTTTGTCATCTTTTAATAAGAAAAGTATGATTTAGTGCATGCACCAAAGTTATCAGACCAATAATCGACCAACCTCTGCTATTACCATACTGTTGAATGTGTATACTTTTTTCCCCCTCATGTCCTGACAGAAAGGTTTGTGTATATATATATATAGTCAGTGCATTCTTTGTACACACTGAATTGCATCCTATTGGCCAACTTATCATTTTCATTTTTTAGATTGGTTGCAATGCTCCCATTGTGCATGGTTTGGATTTCTCTGAGATTGGTTGCAATGCTTGCCTTGTGCGGGATTCGACTTTCTCTAGATTGGTTGCAATGCTTGCATTGTGCGTGATTCGGCCTTCTCCTAGATTGGTTGCAATGCTTGCATTGTGCGTGATTCGGCCTTCTCCTAGATTGGTTGCAAATGCAATGCTTGCATTGTGCGTGATTCGGCCTCCTCCTAGATCGCTTGCAAATGCAATGCTCGCATTATTCGTGATTCGGCCTTCTCCTAGATTGGTTGCAATGCTTGCATTGTGCTTGATTCGGCCTCCTCCTAGATTGGTTGCAAATGCAATGCTCGCATTATTCGTGATTCGGCCTTCTCCTAGATTGGTTGCAATACTTGCATTGTGCATGATTCAACCTCCTCCCTACTCCCTCCTCCCTCCTCCCTCCTCCCTCCTCCCTCCTCCCTCCTCCCTCCTCCCTCCTCCCTCCTCCCTCCTCTCTCCTCTCTCCTCTCTCCTCCCCCCCCCCCCCCTCTTGCGCTGCTCCTTGGACTCATCCTCGGGTGGATGGACGAGTTTATCTCTCTCCACCTGATTGGCCAGTTGGTCTTCATACCTTTTCTGTTGTCCCCTGCAGCTCTCTTCCCTTCTCAGTGAACTGGTGATGCCCAAACTTTCTACCCGCCCACCCTACCATTTAAGTGTTTTTGTTGTATGGCTAGTCCTGGTTGTCATTGTACCTGTAAATAGACTCTTGTTTGGGTCATACCTTAGCCGAATCAAGTGGGGAAATAATCATCAGTGCTTTCTACTATTAATACTAAATTATTATTAAAACGAGACAGTTTGAATCCAGCGATTTCTGGCTAGTGCTACCAATATTAGAAGTCTGGCAACGGGTAGTGTAGTATGGAGGCAACAGCCATTGGAATGGTAGGTGGCGCCCCCTAGCTCAACATATGCGGATAATACAGATGAGGGGGGGGGGGCACCAACAGATATGGGGGGGGGGGGGACACCAACTTCCAGTTAGCGAGGATTCGCGGAACTACACCAGGCAACGCCACGCCACACCACACCACACCACACCACGCCACGCCACGCCATCGGTAATAATATTGCCATATTCAAATATACAGCACATTCAGGTGAAATGGTTTGCTGAAAAAAATGTATTTTAAAGGAAAATGTGAGGGTTTGGGGGGGGGGGGGAGACCCCTATGTGAATGATTATTTAAAAGAAAGTGAAGAAAAATGTGTAATACTCTGCGAACAACTGCCCTCCAGTAACTTAAACCATAACTACCCATGCACCTGTGTTAACTATCCTACCACCCAGTTACCTCCTATCCAGATTACCCCTGCTACATTAGATCCAGTCTGTATTGTGTAAAACAAACAATTAAAATTAAATACAGTATGCTGACGTAAACAAAGCAAGAGACATACAATGTAATCTCTCCAACACTTCCACAATTCTCATACACCGTCATATTAGGAGCCGTCCTAAGTTGTCAACAATTTCAAGGTAGTACAAAGAGTACTACTTACCCAGACTTCCTCCCACCCCCCCCCCCCGCCCCGCCCCCCCTCCAAAGTAGTAACGTCAATATTTTACTACAGACCCAACTGGGATTGGCGAATGACTTGAGTTGCTTGCTGCCTCTCGTTTTGGTAGGTTATGGGGTTTGTACTCCCAGGTTCAAACCCTGGTCGAGTCTTAACCAATAACTTAAAATTTATACTTGTCGGTACCTAGCCTGGCAATCGACATCAAAGAGGAGAGGGCAGGAAGCAATGGAATAAAAAGACTACGTGTCCACAACTGAAAAGTCCCTTCCTTCAGCCTATGTAAAAAAAATAGCAACACCAAATCGCCGGAAAATATCAACATTTTATTGAACGATAAAAGTCTTAGTTTACTGTCAGCCCCCCCCCCCCCCCCCCGTCCCCCTGTCCTACGCTTTGTACGCCGTAAAAATGTTGACGGCCCCCTATTGTCATTTATTATGAACATTAAAGAAAGAGGTGCGTAAATAAAGGTCACCAGTCGAATGAAATGGTCTGATGAATAAAATACCCCCAATGAATGAATAAATAAATAAATAAATAAATAAAAGAGCATGCCCTATAGAGGCTAGCATATATCCGTATTTATACGCTCTCCACTTAGTCGCGTTCAAAGCCACCCCGACTTGCAGTCGGGGTCCAAACTGCTTTTCTTTTAATTGTGCCTTAAAATAGGATATATGTGGAACACAACAAGCCTAACTAGAATAAGCTGTGACGTGTTTAAGTTTTTACCCCCGATTCCCCCTTTTGAGGACCAGCAGCAAAGAAGCACCCATAACATGTTCATCTATTTTGGTGAGGGCTACCTGGAAATTGTGAGTAAGCCGGGTCTGGGTTGTCAAGGACCATCTCGTCACCGCCGCCTCTGTATCGGCTCCTGGCTGCTCGTATAATGCTATCAGGGGTGCGGGGCTGAGTACCCATTGGCACCCAGCCTCGTTTTGAAAGCTTTAAAAAAAAGATTTATTCATGGTTAATTTGGTTCTTTTGTTTTTCTCCGTGGTCCATGGCGGTTCGGTCCGGGTGGGGGTGGAGAGGTCAGCTACTCAAAATGTATATATCGTAAAGTGCGACTGATGAGGGTGTGATAACGATGAACCATAAAAATTAATATGGATCTTTCCACTGGAGTTGTAAATAGCACGGAGCTCTAAATAGGGCCTGTCGCAAATGACGTCCAGTGCGGACATTTAAATTTGCAGTCTCTCAGACAAACAGATTCAAAATACATATTTAAACAATGGCGTTATTGCGACAAGCTTGTCATAAATGATGCCACATAGTGATATGCATATTCAAATAGGCAGTCACTCAAACAGACTCAAATCTACATTTTAGCACAGCGGCGTAATTGCGACAAGATTGTCATCATTTATGTCACATGGTGGTATGCATATTCAAATAGGCAGTCACTCAGACAAACTCAAAATCTACATTTAGCACAGCGGCGTAATTGCGACAAGATTGTTATAAATTATGTCACATGTAAGTATGATTATTCAGTCAGGCAATCGGTCGGGCAAACAAACTTAACAGTCTGTGTTTAGCACTTTACAGTTAACTGTAGATGAACCCTCTTATTACTGTTGTCGATGTTTTTGAATTAAGGATGATAATCATGATAGCAATTGCAATATGGTTGTAATAAAGGTAATGATTGTTATAATTGGTGTCTATTTTGAATATTGACAACCGGTAAAAATGGTACTATTTTAACTGTAACTAATGTAAGTGACATATTACCACATTTCTAAGCTGATTGTGAGACAGAGACAGGTAGATGGGGGAGTTTACATCCTGGCAACATCTAAGGTTATATCAGGACGGGTACCGACTTGTGACAGTGCACACTCATGGCTACTTTATAGTGCTGCCCCCCCTGGGAAGTCAGGCCGCCAGCACCATGACCCGATATCACACTCAGTCATATTATCCTCACACTGAGCTAACCAGTCCTTGCCCCATCCTATTAATGCCGAGTGCCAAGCTAGGAAACAAAAAGTATCTATTTTCAAGTCATTGGTTTGACTCGACCGGGGTTCGAATCCTGCGAGTTCGAATCCCGCGATCTACCAAAACGGGAGACGGATGCTCAATTAATTCGGCCATTCCATTTGGAAGATCGGGGAGGAGGATGAGAGGGACAGAGAGCGAGAGCGACAGCGAGAGCAAGAGCGAGTGATAGCGACAGAGAGCAAGAGCGACAGAGAGCAAGAGCAACAGAGAGCAAGAGTGACAGAGAGCAAGAGCGACAGTGACTGAGCGAGTGAGAGGTGAGAGGTGAAAGGTGAGAGCGACAGAGACACAGAGGGACAGACATGAGGTGCTATTATGTAGAACATGTGAACCTGTGTAGACCGGTTGTGCCACCTCAGGCAGATGCCACCAACTTGGCCAACTTGGCGGTGAACGGCATTAGCAAAGGAGAGGGGGATTGGTGTGGTGGTGGTGGGGGGGGGGGGGGTCTAGAGGGGGACTGAAAAGGAGAGGGGGACAAAAAGAAGAGCTTCCAACTGGTCACAGGTACCTACCTACCTACCTACCTACCTACCTACCTACCTACCTACCTACCTACCTACCTACCTACCTACCTACCTACCTACCTACCTCCAGGAGCTCTGACATTGTGGGCTGCATACAGAACAGGTAATGTTCTGCAACTTGTGCTGCGTGAAATGGGACCTTATGGCGGGGAGGGGGGATTCTTGGGTGGGTGAATCTACATTGATCCCATGACTCTTCTATAAGGTGATTATGCCGGGTTGGGGTTGGGGTTGGGGGTGGCACTGTGCGTGTTGTACCTGGGGGAGAGTGTGTAACTGTGTTTGTGGATGTGTGTGTGTGGGTGGGGGTGATGGAGTCACACTGTATGTTCAACCAGAGGTGGGTGACGTCGGGGGGGGGGGGGGGGGTAATGTGTGTAGAGGACGATGGCAGGCTTGTATGTTGATCCATGGGTGTGCTTTGAGTTTCAAGAGGGTGTGGGTGTTGAGTGAGGGTGGGCATTGGACCACAGTGTATATGTCGGATCTCGGGTTTGTGGGTGTGTTGTGGGAGATGGTGGAGGGGGAGATGAGACCCCCACTGTATATGTGGTCCTGGGGCTTGGGGGGGGGGGGGGGGGGGTCTTGTGGGGAGGGGCCCCAGTGTATATGTTGGATCTGTGGTTTGTGTGTGTGTGGTTGTGGGGGGGGGGGGGGGGGTTACCGAGAGGGCTCCCAGTGTATTATATGTTGGTCCCAGGGTTTGTGTGTTTCTGGGGGTGGGGGTGTTCTGGGGAGGGGCCCCAGTGTATCTGTTGGTCCTGGGGTGTGTGTGTGGGGGGGGGGGGATTGGTATGCAGGTATTGCAGGTATAGCAATACCTCAGGGAGTTTAACGCCCCTGCCCTGCAGAGTTTTAAACCACTGCCTTGTGGTACAGGTTCTTGACAGAACCGAAGGCTAAGGGAGCAAACCCTAAACAGAAAACCATGTCACTGTGGCAGCATTAAGGGCATTTGATGTATGGAACTCCCAACATATCCTGTCCTGATATGACCTTAGATGTTGCTAGGATGTAAAACAACAACAAACAAACAACAACAACCCAACATCTCCCAACCAGCCACTGCAGGGACAAATAGTTTTGCGCCTGTCTTAACATTTTCTTGCTGGTGTGGAACCTCTATTAGCTCCCCTAGAGAGTTCTGCTGGTAACTTGCAAAAGCCAGCAGCACTTCGAAACTTTTGCAGGCAGCTTTCATGAAATGTAATGCTCAACAAGGCTTTCCAATGCGTGACGAGGCTTTCTGAGACATGGGGGATGGCATCTATATACAGTCCAGACAGAGCGCTGACCTATTCAATGCCGCGATAGACACAGAGACAGACACAGAGTGAAGACCAAGACTACTCGGATACTGGTGAGAGAGCTGCTATTCGCAGATGACAGTACACTGGTTGCCCACTCTGCTGAAGAGATCCAGAAAATAGTGGATGCTTTCTCCGATGCATCAAAGAAGTTCGGCCTGAAGATTAACATCAAGAAGATGGAGGTGCTGTTCCAACCCAACTATACAAGAATCCGAGAGGAGGAGATCATGGTTGACGGAAACAAGCTGAACTCTGTTCCAGAATTCACCTACCTCGGAAGCACTATATCAAGTGATGGACGCAGGAGGATGGCCAAGGCTAGCACATCTTTCGGCCGACTACGCCAGAGACTCTGAAACAACCACCATGTGTCCATTCGGGTCAAAGGCAAGATCTACCGTGCAATCGTACTATCCACCCTACTATACGGAGCCGAGGCCTGGGCAGTGTACAGACGACAGGTGAAAAAGCTGCATGCCTTCATGATGTGACATCTGCTTTCAATCATGAGGCTAACGTGGAAGGACAAAGTGACAAATAAGGAAATACTCGAACGGACGGGGCTGCCCTCTATGGAAGATCTTCTGATCAAAACAAATCTCCGGTGGACTGGACACCTCATGAGGATGTCATCAGACAGGCTACCAAAGCAGATCCCCTATTCTCAACTGTCTTCTGGTTACAGAAAGAGAGGGTGCCCTTCAAGGATACCATCAAGAGAAACCTGAAGCTGAGAGACATTAAGACCGACTCATGGACATCACTCTCACAGCAGAGAGCTAAATGGAGAGCGGCAGTCAAGTAATGAAAGCAGTCTTTGTCGCATCACGACTGACAGCATGATGATGATGATGATGATGATGATGATGATGATGATGATGATGTGTGTGTGTGTGGAGGGGGGGGGGGGGCTGTTGTGAGGAGGGGCCCTAGTGTATATGTTGGACCCCGAGTTTGTGTGATGGGGTATTAGATACCTTTAGTTTGAGGTTGAACTTGTAACTTCAACTTGGAACGTGACGTTCAAGTTGTACCGTGACGTTTAACCTTTATGTTAACTTTAGTATCAGGTTCAACCTGAAATTGCACTGAATATTTTAGACAATTTATTTTGAACATCCAAGTGTGTTCTAGCACATGAGTCCACTATCTAAGGTCAGGGTTTAGGTGAAAGGACGCTGTAACAAATAAAAAAATTTAAAAAATCTGAATCCAATGGGATCCTCTCCCGCAAGCCTGCATGTCACCCAAGTAGATGTACATAGTAGGCTAAGGTATCATACAAGAAAACTAGAAAATTAAAAACACAAACTAACATAGGCTATTACTAACAACCAAAATTGCAGAAGGCTGACCTGAGCAGACATGGGTAAACACTCCTGGGCAATGGAACAGATCAAGACAGCACCACAGCTGTCCAGTGTTGAAAACAAGCACCCTCACGGGAGCTTATATGTTATGGGCAGACTAAATACCTAGTCAATAAAAAATAAAAAAATAAAAAAAACCATAAAATCGGCCTCCCGCCCTACCGCTCTCTCTCCCACCTGCTCTCCCTTCCACCCTCCAGCTCACCATTGCTCTCCCGTCCTCCATTTTGCTCTCCCGCCTGCTCCCCGGTTTGCTCTCCCTCCCGCCCTTCCCGCCTCCTCTCTGGTTAATTGGAACATAGGTTTAATAAAGTTGCCGTTTTACCTTGCACGTGAAATTAGTCCTTTTGCCGTTGTCCCACGAGTTGTTACGTCAGGGATAGCCCTGAATGACGATGACGTATCGGGGGCGAATCCCGATCGTTACAAGTTGAACGTCAGAAACTAAATGTCTCTAATATGTGGGGAGGGGCTCTAGTGTATATGTTGGATCCAGGGTTTGTGTGGCGGGGTATTAATTATCTATGTGGCGTGTTGTGGGGAGGAGGCCCAGTATGTATGTTGGTCCCAGGGTCTGTGGGTGTGTTGGGTGAGCAATGGGGCCTCAGTGGTATGGACATATTTCCCATTCATCAGGTCTGGCCAAAGCCATCTTGCAAGACATTGGTTCCCTGACCAGGATACTGTACAGGTTACACGCTGTAATGTATGGTCGATGAACTTGCCGTGTGTATGCAATAGAAGTGTGCGTAGCAATAGAAGTGTGCGTAGATGTCCAAGGGGGTAAGTGTCGTGAGGTGCACTGACCTCCACAGGTGAAATGTCGCATGTACATGTAGCAGGGATGAAAGATGTCCGCGATTCCGCAGATTTCCGGGATTTTTCAATCCCGCAGCACCATCAGCGTAGATCTATTCTAATACGTGGTGTAGACACTGCAGCACTATCAACGTATTGGATGTATAATTAATTATGCAGATATAAATAGGCGGAGTATCATTATTATTTATTATTCGTCTACTTTCCTTACATATATTATTGTCCAATCGTTGACCGTTGGCGGGAGGAGGGGGGGGGGGGGCAATGGGGCCTCAGTGGTATGGACATATTTCCCATTCATCAGGTCTGGCCAAAGCCATCTTGCAAGACACAATGAAAGGTAGGGAAGAAAAGGTGGACAAAGGAAGGGGTGGCAAGATAACATCGGGGAATGGACAGGCCTGGAGTTGGGACTCCCAGAGGGCAGTGTTGAACAAGGGAAAATGGAGAAAATGAAAGAAAATGGAGAAAACTGGTTGCAAAGTCACCTGTGGTACCCCACTGAATTACCGTAATGGCTAAGGGATTGATGATGGTGATGTATATCTTATGTTGATCCGGAGTTTGTGTGTGTGGATGTGTTATCGGGGAGAGTGATGGGACACCAGTGTATATATATATATATGCTGATCCAGGGGTGGGAGGGGGAAGGGGTAGGAGGGGGGGGGGCGTACCTAAACGGTTGTGACTCTTCATACACATTTGCTCAAAATGGCGCGCTCCACAATGTCTGCTTTCCTATGTAAAGTCACACAGTTGATTATTTGACCTTGAACGACCTCTGCTGGGTTCTAAGTGTTGCACTTAGAAACACTTAGAGGATGGAGGCATGCACTGCGTCTACACCAGTCCTCCTCGTCATAGCCTACTTGACATAAAGGAGTAAAGCAAGTCAACCCCACTACTACCAGCCCCCCCCCCCCCACACACACGCACACATTGATGACTCCTAAGAGGCTGCACGGCCAGGTCGCACCAGATACTACAGCAGAGGAACTGTGTTAATGACTGTGTCACGATGAGGTCTCTTCTTTGTGTGCTCTTTGTTGGTATGTGCAGAGATGAAAGATCTCTGCGATTTCGCGGATTGTTGAGAAATTGTTGGTAAATCTGCGATTTGTGTCATTTCTAGCATATCTCGGGCATAAAACCTCGTCTATTGTTATGTTTTTTTTTCTCTCCATTTAATACCCAATATTAGCACAACATTCTAGATACACTGGAGGCATTTAACTGTGATGGCTGGTTTTGGGTCAGTGATGTTGCGCTTCCCTTAAGCTGCGAACACACTGGACGCGTGCGTCGCGCGTGCGTCAAGTACAAGCGTGCGTCATGCGGTTCTCACGCGTAAATAGCGAACACACTGGACGCGTCTGCCACGCGTCATATTTCACACACAGAGACACACACACACAGAATGGGACGGTCCAAACATGGCTCAGTTTAGCTTGCTTTGAGGGATGTTAGGACCGTCCCAAATATCAAGACTGCTTCCTAACAGGTCCGCCGCATAAACCTACATGCTTGCACCGTCCCATTCTTCATATTTCTCGTGTCTGTGTGTGTGTCTCTGTGTCTGTGTCTATGTGTGTGTCTCTGTGTGTGTGTCTCTGTGTTGTGTCTCTGTGTGTCTGTGTCTTTGTGTCTCTGTTGCTGTGTGTGTGTCTGTATGTCTGTGTGTGTGTCTCTGTGTTTCTGTGTGTGTGTCTGTGTGTGTGTCTGTGTGTGTGTCTCTGTGTCTGTGTCTGTGTGTGTGTCTCTGTGTTGTGTCTCTGTGTTGTGTCTCTGTGTCTTTGTTGCTGTGTGTGTGTTTCTGTGTGTGTGTCTCTGTGTCTGTGTGTGTCTCTGTGTGTGTTTCTGTGTGTGTCTCTGTGTCTGTGTGTGTGTCTATGTGTGTGTCTCTGTGTGTGTCTATGTGTGTGTCTGTGTGTGTGTCTGTGTGTGTGTATCTGTGTCTCTGTGTGTGTGTCTCTGTGTGTGTCTCTGTGTTGTGTCGCTGTGTGTGTATCTGTGTTGGTGTGTGTCTCTGTGTGTGTATATGTGTCTGTCTGTGTCTCTTTGTCAGAGACACAGAGACACAGACACACACATAGAGACACACACACATAGAGACACACACAGGGACACAGAGTCACACACACACAGACACAGACAGAGACACAGACAGAGACACAGACACACACATAGAGACACACACAGAGACACAGTCACACACACAGAGACACAGACACACACATAGAGACACACACAGAGACACATAGTCACACACAGAGACAGACTCAGAGACACACACAGAGACACAGACACACATATATAGACACACACAGAGACACAGAGTCACACACACAGACACACACGGAGACACAGACACACACATAGAGACACACACACAGACACAGAGTCACACACAGAGACACACATAGAGACACACACGGAGACACAGAGTCAAACACAGAGACACACACAGACACACACATAGAGACACACACAGAGACCCTCTTGCGTTCCCCCCTCTTGCGTTCCCCCATCTTGCGTTCCCCCTCTTCTGTCCCTCCTCTTCCATTCCCCATTCTCCATCTTCCGTTCCCCGTCTTGCATTCCCCGTCTTGCATTCCCCATCTTCCATTCCCCATCTTCCATTCCCCATCTTCCATTCCCCCATCTTCCATTCCCCCCTCTTGCTTTCCCCCTCTTTCATTCCCCCTTCTTGCATTCCCCTCCTCTTGCATTCCACCTCTTTCATTCCCCAAGAGGGGGGTGGAAGAGGAGGGAATGGAAGAGGAGGGAATGGAAGAGGGGGAATGAAAGAGGGGGAATGGAAGAGGGGGAATGGAAGAGGGGGAATGGAAGAGGGGGAATGAAAGAGGGGGAATGAAAGAGGGGGAATGAAAGAGGGGGAATGAAAGAGGGGGCATGGGAGAAGAGGGAATGGAAGAGGAGGGAATGGAAGAGGGGGGAATGAAAGAGGGGGAATGAAAGAGGGGGCAATGGAGAAGAGGGAATGGAAGAGGAGGGAATGGAAGAGGGGGAATGAAAGAGGGGGAATGAAAGAGGGGGAATGAAAGAGGGGGAATGAAAGAGGGGGAATGAAAGAGGGGGAATGAAAGAGGGGGAATGAAAGAGGGGGAATGAAAGAGGGGGAATGAAAGAGGGGGAATGAAAGAGGGGGAATGAAAGAGGGGGAATGAAAGAGGGGGAATGAAAGAGGGAGAATGAAAGAGGGGGCATGGGAGAAGAGGGGAATGGAAGAGGAGGGAACGCAAGAGGGGGGAATGAATGAGGGGGAAAGAAGGAAGGGGAAAGAAGGAAGGGGAACGAAAGAGGGGGAATGAAAGAGGGGGAATGAAAGAGAGGGGAATGGAAGAGGGGGGAATGGAAGAGGAGGGAATGAAAGAGGGGGAATGAAAGAGGGGGAATGAAAGAGGGGGAATGAAAGAGGGGGAATGAAAGAGAGGAGATTGGAAGAGGGGGGAATGGAAGAGGAGGAATGAAAGAGGGGGAATGAAAGAGGGGAATGAAAGAGGGGGAATGAAAGAGAGGAGATTGGAAGAGGGGGAATGGAAGAGGAGGGGAGGGAATGGAAGGGGAGGGAATGGAAGAGGGCAAAGTCAGGCAAAGTCAGGCAAAGTCGGGCAAAGTCAGGCAAAGTCGGGCAAAGTCAGCAAAAGTCAGGCAAAGTCGGGCAAATTCGGTCAAAAGCCACGCGTCACCACGCATCAAGCGTAAAAAATCGCTCCAAAAGCGATCCGTGACGCACGCGCGACGCACGCGCGAGAAACGCACGCGCCAGTGTGTTTGGGTTCTCTTTATTACATACATTTTGATTTTTGACGCACGTGTGACGCTTGACGCACGCGCGAGATACGTGTCCAGTGTGTTCGCAGCTTTATTCTGAATGCAGGTGCATTTCCGCGAAAATGTGGACCGAAATGTGGCGGGAAATTGCGGGAAGTCAGATTTCATTCAGTTCAAATCCTGACCAAGTCAAACCAATAATTTACTAAAGTTATACTTGTCGCTACTTAACCTAGCCTGGCACTCAACATTAATGAGACATGACAAGGACTGGTTTTCTCAGTATCATGCTAGTACTATGACTGAGTGGGGCAGCACTATTAAATCTCCCAGTGGGGCAGCACTATTAAATCACCATGACCGCGCAGTCACAACTCAGTACCTGTCCTTATATGACCTTAGATGTTGCTAGGGCATAATACCCCATCAAAGAAACAAACTGTTCCGCCAAAGGAAGCTGATATGCTTCTGTAGTGCTTATGATTGTATCCTCAGGTTTAAAATCATTAGATTATTGAAAGGCTATTTAAAAAAATGTGTGAGTGATCCAATATAGGCCCTGTTCCACCATTACTTCTCAATTTAGTACCCCACCTCATCCCCGGGAGCCTGTTTCGGTAGTTTGGGGAGGAACTCGGAAATGTAATACATTTCAGTTTGTTTGACATGGTGTTAATTTTAGAGCATGCCTGGAAAAAATTGAAAATTATGCCGATGAAAAATGGAACTTAACTCCCCTCCCTTTCAAGCGCCCCCCCCCCCCCCCAGCCCCCCACAAAAAACACCCAAAAGACTCACCCCACTATGACTACCAAGATGGATCAAGCACGTTCATAAAGAATCGGATACCACACATATGAAAAGAACACACACATGTATGTCAAACTCCATGGGAGCCCTAGTGTATGTGGTTATGACTTATGTTGACCCCCGTACATGTCATGTATGGCCATATATATTAATGCGTTGATTACATGTCATGTTACCATATGTAACCCGTTACTACTCAGGAGGACGGTTGTGCGCAACCATCGCTGGACGTCCGTAACCGTGTGTCACTCTATGTTAACATGTGTAACCATAGTTCATCAAGTGTTGCCAAGCATTACCATGTTGAAACATTACCATATGCTACCATATATATATGCTACAACACATTACCATATGCTACCACACATTACCATATCCTACCACACATTACCATATCCTGCCACACATTACGACATCCTACCACACATTACCATATCCTACCACCGATCACCCATATCGTCACACATCTGGTCACGTCTTATTAGACATTACCATCATGCAACAATAACAGTAAACCCTCAACCAACCATCTATAAAGCTATGCAACCATTCAGATTGTTCGATATTTTCATATTTACTGGAGTTAAAAGAGGACACACATGTTAAATGGAAGTTCATCATCCTATATAGAAAAGAAAAGAGAAAAGAAAAATGAAAATTTGATTGCAGTATTTTACACTTTTAGTCACTGGGTTATCGGTGTTGCTTTTATATCTTGTTTATTATCTTTATGTGGGTTAAGAACAGAGCATTTACTGCTAAATTAAACATGGTAAATCGTCCCTGGAACAGTGGAAGCAGCCAGAGCCAGTCGTGGCTTCCACGGCTAAGTGAGGCCGGGGTAGCCGCCTAGTGAGACGTTGGTAACCGCCTAGTGAGGCCGGGGTAACCGCCTAGGGAGGCCGGGGTAACCGCCTAGGAAGGCTGGGATAACCACCTAGTGAGGCCGGGATAACCACCAGGGGAGGCCAGGGTAACTGCCTGGTGGAGGACAGGGTAACCGCCTGGTGGAGGACAGGGTAACTGCCTGGTGGAGGACAGGGTAACCGCCTGGTGGAGGACAGGGTGACCACCTGGTGAGCACAGGGTAACCGCCTGGTGAGGACAGGGTAACCGCCTGGTGGAGGGCAGGGTATCATTTGTTTTTGGGCAACCTTGACTTGCACACTTGCTATCCGGACCGCACTTCGTCCACACCTCTTTCTAGCTCCTCTCTGCTGGCCTTGCTCCTCCTTGATATGTCTGAAAAGAGTTCCAGGAGGAGGAGCCCGTCGGGATTTCACTTTCTACTCTTACTCTGTCCGTGTCTTTGGCTCGCCGGCTGGTCACCATAGAGCAAATAGACATGTTCCTTTGACTCAACTCTCCTCATGTCTCTTTCCTAGACTCTACCCTTTTTTCCCCTCCCAGGCATACTCCTCACCCTGACCAGGGGAGTTGTGTGCTTGGGTGGGGCCCTGTACCTTTACGTTTTCTCTCGCTTTGTTCTTGTTGCTGGAACCACCGCTGCACCCATCTTTACCCGCCCTTCCTCGAAACCCTTGCTGCTGTCTGCTGGATACAAGTGCTCAACTACTGCCGGACCGAAGAGATTCGGGGCCGCCCCAACGCTTCACCGTTACAATGTTGTAAAGATGTCCCCAGCTTCTACAACTGCCCCTACTGAAGCAAAGATTGGGCCGATTTATCGGAGCCTCTCTATAATGTTGCAGTTCTGCAACCAGTAACCGTTGTAAGGTTACAAACCACCCCAAGCATGCAGCTTGACTTGCATTGATGTGCTCTTCCCCCCCCCCCCACACACTTCTTTTTCTCTTGGGGGTGGGGGGTGGTGAGGGGGTTAAGGGGGTGTGTGTTCTCCGCCAGGGGTAAGGGTGGTTGGCCGTATCGGTACGTCAACATGTGCCTGCAGATTTTCCTGGTCGTAGCGCGACCCCGAAGTGATTGATCACCCCCCCCCCCCACCCACACACACACACACATACACCCCGCTGTTTCGAGATCCGAGTACACAGTATAATGTCCGTCTATCACTGAATAATTACAAACTCCCAGTAGCTAACAACAACAACAAGTCATAGCTTCCAAGTCATGGATCGTTGCTGAGTACTCATTCATGTCTACAGCTGAATAATTCCAGTCCCAGTGACTTTCAACAACAACAACAATTGCAACAACAACAACAACACACAAAGGCACAACATCCACAAATCACGGCTAAAAGATTTCTGTAATAGATGATTGCTCAATTACACTCAAAACATCAGCCTTGCCATACCGATCTGCCAGGTGAATTTACTGATGTGTATTCGGATAAAACCAAACCGATATACGAACAGTATATATATATTTTTGTTATTATTAAATAAATAAGCATATATTCTAAAGGTATTATTAGTTGGAGGTATTTTTTATATATATTTTTTTAGCTGCCTCAAATACCATTATGAATGTGTCGTGACTTGTTAATCGAACTGTTTGTGTGTGTGTCTGAGATAAAAATGTCAGCAGTGTTCATCACTAAAACAACATTAACAACTTTAAAAAATTGAAAAAAGAAGAACAACAAAAATATATTCATCACAATGCCACTTTGCCTCTAGCCTCTTCTCCGCAGGTTCAACTCAAAGCCGGTTTCTGTGTTCAGTTTTTGTTTGTTTTTGTTTTCTTTTGTGGGAGGGGGCGTATTTTGTTCTCCGTTCCGTTGTTACCCGGGGGGATAGCATAGCGGTACAGTGTTCACTTCCCATGCGAGAGGTCCAGTGGGAGGGGTTGTCCTACTTATAACTGGTACCTGTCGCTGGTGTCGTGAGGGGCACTCACCTCTCCATGTGAAATGCCACATGCACAGGTAGGCATGGGCAGTGATTGCACGAGGGATCTTAGATAGACGCTACGTCAGGAATGGCAGAAATTTGGGTTCTAGTCCCGCTTTAGGTTCAATGTTTCCCTTCATTTGCAACCCTCAAACCCCAACCACCACTCCGACATTGGTTCCCTGACCAGGATACTGTACAGGCTACACGCTGTAATGTATGGTCGATGAACTTGCCCTGTGTATGCAATAGAAGTGTGCGTAGGAGATGTCCAAGGGGGGTAAGTGTACTGAGGTCCACTGACCTCCCCAGGTGAAATGCTGCATGTACATGTAGGCGTTAGTATGGTGATGGTCTGGGTAATATCCCCCGAAATGACAGAAGTGCGGCTACCCGAGTGGCGAGTGTTAAGTGGCGCCCCCTAGCCCAGCAGAAGTGGGAAGAACGAGAGGGGGCGCTGGTTCCGAATAGTGGAGACTCACGGAACTAGACCAGGCAGCACCATTCCATTTGTAACAAAATTAGCATAATAAAATATACAACAATATATTCATGAGAGGAAAAATTACTATTTATCTCATGTAGAAGTATTGTACGAATGTAAAGGCATGGAAGGGAATTCTATTATTGTTATCATTCTTCTTCTTCTTCTTCTTCTTCTTCTTCTTCTTCTAACCAGACAGGATGGCTGAATGAGTTAGAGCATCCATCTCCCATGTTGGTAGGTCGTGGGTTCGAACCCGGTGTAAAATATTTGGGAATTTTTCACCGGGTCGAGTCAAACCAATGACTTAAAAATTGATACTTGTTGCTTCCTAGCCTGGCGCTCGGCATTATTAGGATAGGACAAGGACTGGTTGGCTCAGTGTCAGGATAATGTGACTGAGTGGGATATCAGGTCATGGTGCTGGTGGCCTGGTCTTCCAGTGGGGCAGTACTATAAAGTCATCATGAGTGCGCACTGTCACAAGTCAGTACCCGTCCTGATATGACCTTAGATGTTGCTAGGACGTAAAATAACAACAAACAAATTCTTCTTCTTCTATTCTTCTTATTCTTATTATTATATTTGTTGCCGGTATGTGCAGCCTACTACACTGCTGGCCTAACGGCGCACCCACGTGTTCACCCGCGTCATAAAATGTTGACATTTTCTGTGATAAAATGTTGACGGGAACTACTTTGTCGGGGCATGTGGTCAGTCTGGAAAAGTAGTACTCTTTGTATGACTGAAAATGTTGAAAATTCTGGATGCCTCTTACTTATCGGGTTAACCTATATCTAATAATGTTCAATGTGTTGTTTTTGCAGGTGAGTATCCTTACGTGAAGCACGTTTTCTAACGCGAGATGACGCCCACCGAATCACAGTAGATCTATATATATATATGGATAGTGATAAACCCTTTATCGCGTGTAATAATGCCTATAGTGTCTGGCACCCCCCCCCCCCCTTGTCCGGCTGGGGGGGGGGGGGCGCCATCATGCACCGCGCCGCCTCCTGCGCGGGGCCTAGCCTCCACTTGCTCGTATATATATATACAAGAACGGTGGACGTGTTCTAATTCTGTGATAATCGACTTTCCTTTTATTTAAAAACATTTCTTCAGAACACACACACACACACACACACATATATATGTATATTACCTCGGTATAAAGCCTCAGGCTAGCCTCAGGCTAGCCGCAGGCGAGGGAGAAGGAGTCAAGTGGGATCGCCAGACGACTACTCA
The DNA here is from genome assembly GCA_030323885.1 of Branchipolynoe longqiensis. Classification (NCBI taxonomy): domain Eukaryota; kingdom Metazoa; phylum Annelida; class Polychaeta; order Phyllodocida; family Polynoidae; genus Branchipolynoe; species Branchipolynoe longqiensis. The sequence continues at coordinate 151,938,185 of CM059186.1, forward strand.
AAGACTAAAGTACATAGGTGAGAAATGAAATATTTCAATCTTATTAATACCGTTTAAACATAACAGGAAATGTTTCTTCAAAATGTTTAAAGAGGTAACAAAATGTAATAAAGAATATAATACACAGGATAAAAATTATATTACGTAAAGTTCTCCCTAGCCTGCGGCTAGCCTGAGGCTTTATACCGAGGTAAAATAGATTAGTTAGACGAATCTTACCTGGGTATAGATGATGGATAACTGTTGTTTTCCCAAGGTATAAGCCTCGGATAGCCGTGGGTGAGGGCCCACCCACCACGCCCTACTACGTCTATACCGTTTGCTTGTACCAAGAAAACATTACAGATCCATGATTATTATTATTTTAGATCATTTTTATCCTGAATAAGTAGGTAAAGATTGCTGGACCCGGATGTGCTTCCTTCTCCCTCACCCACGTCTATCCGAGGCTTATACCTCGGGAAAACAACAATTATCCATCATCTATACCCAAGTAAGATTCGTCTAACTAATCTATATACATATACACAAAAGTGAAAAATGCTAGATGGATATAGAGCAGCGCCACCTCTTCTAAACTTTTGAACCGCATTTCACCCACTAGGTGGATATAGAGCGCCACCCCCCATCCTTGAACTTAAAGAACGCGCATTTCATCCGCTAGGTGGATATTGAGCCCCACGAGTGGTGTCACGATGATGAGGCTATCATTGCATCTGTATGTGCCTGACAGATGGAGACAGGCTCAGACGAACAAAGCCGATCCTGACTGGGGGACTCGGGCCCTGAGAGGGGACATGTGTGTCGACACGTGGATCTGCCCTTTTGTGCACGTGCAGCGGCGTGTAACCCATTTAAGTGGCCAGTTATAAGGGAGCCTTTTTTAAATGATTAGTGTTTCTCTGTGCCGGTAGGGGAAACTATGGTTATGTAAATACCTAACCTTTTCCAACTCATTCCGAGGTCCTTCCATCCTCTATAGGCCTCCTTTCCCTTCTAGGTCTATAATACACACATACATCCACATGCAATCACACACATAATCTATACATTCAGTGATACACGCATGCACACATACAGACACACAACGCGCATGCATACACACACAGGCACACACATACAATGATACAGTTATGCATGCATGCACACATGCCTAGACAAACACGCACTCAAAGTGCATACATGTGCACACACATACCCACATGCACACACACACAGACCAGCTGAGACACCCATCTTCTCAGATGATATAATTATTATATATAATTAATTGCAATGTGTAATTAATTTCTAGACACAATGTCTCATCTTCTAGACACATTATCTCAGCAGGCCAGCTGGAAACAAGCTATACTATATAGGTGTTTTTGGTGTGTTTTTTAATGTTGTAAGTAACTGGTATGCAGGTAGTGCAATACCTCAGGGAGTTTGACGCCCCTGCCCTGCAGAGTTGTAAACCACTGCCTTTTGGTACAGGTTCTTAACAGAACCGAAGGCTAAGGGAGCAAACCCTGAACAGAAAACCATGTCACTGTGGCAGCATCAAGGGCGGTTGATGTATGGAACTCCCAACATCTCCCGACCAGCCACTGCAGGGACAAATAGTTTTGCGCCTGTCTTTGACATGTTCTTGCCGGTGTGAAACCTCTATTTGCTCCCCGAGAGAGTGCCGCTGGTAACCTGCAAAAGCCAGCAGCACTTCAACACTTTTGCAGGCAGCTTTCATGAAATGTACAACCGCACACAAACATGGAGAGCGGCAGTCAAGTAATGAAAGCAGTCTTTGTCGCATCGCGACCGACAGCATGATGATGATGATGAAGTAACTGTTAATGCATGGACAAATGATGTGCCCAAAATAGATCGGAGCAATTGGTCGAATCGGTAAAGCGTATGCTATCCGTCCTGATGTGACTTTAGATGTTGCCAGGACATAAAACGCTAACAAAAAACAAACACCAATTCCCTAAATGGAGAATAAAATAACTATGAGAGGCGATATTTGTCCCTCACGACGACTAACATACAGGTCTAGTGTAGCGGTTGGTGGAGTGGGTGGTTGGTGGCGCTACATGGATTGAGGTAGGTGATGAGGATAATGACGAGATCACATATGATATTCAGAACATTTATACTCCAGGGATGAAAGATCTCCGCGATTTCGCAGATTTCCTGGATTTTTCCTGTATCTGCACCCGTCCTGATATGACTTTAGATGTTGCCAGGACGTAAAACTCCAACAATCAACCAACCAATACGTTGTTTCGCGCTGCAGCCCCATCAGCGTATACTAATATGTGGTGCAAAGGCCGCAGCACTAGCAGGGTATACTACTAATGGCTTCAAACGCCGCAGCAGGGTCAGCGTATACTACTAATACATGCTTCAAACGGTGCAGCACTATCAGCGTATACTACTAATACGTGCTTCTAATGCCACATCACTATCAGCACTAGCAGCTTATACTACTAATACATGCTTCAAACGGCGCAGCACTATCAGCGAACACCAATATGTATGAAACCCGACTTCCGGGAATTTTCAGTGATTCCCTGACAATACTAAGCCTATGGGAGAATATCAGCATTTCCGCTTTTTTCCCCCGAGACCACTTTCATACCTGATACTCACATAATTCGATATGCATCACATATGAGTTTTAGGTGCTCTCCATTGATCTAAAAATTGTAGTTGTCAATGGTTGAATCCCAACAATAATCACACTTTACGTAGTGTTGAGTAATTGGATTTTTACAACATCTGAGATCATATCAGGATAGGTGTATGCACATAACAGCTTTATAGTGCTGCCTTAGTGTTATTTATATGGACCATAATACATGGCTTTTTGTGTCTTTAACAATATATTTTAGCAGCATTTAAATACATTTTAATAAAGGTAACCTTTATAATATTGTCGTAAACCAGCTGTGTAAAAAAAAAAGAAAAAAGTCAGGATATAGACCTTATTTCGGGGTTTTCTTTTGTTTAAAAAAAAAGAAAAATTGAATAAATATGTAGCGCCATAATAATTGATAGCTTTATTTTCGTATTTCTTTCTGCTAATATATTGGAGGCAAGTCATACTTTTTGTTGCAGCTATGCTACTCATACACTGTTAAATCTATTCACTTAAAATTTTAAAAACACGACATAATACACACAAAATTGTTTTCTATTGCAATTTTAAGCCAAACTATCAGATAAGTGAAAGGCTGCCTTTAATCGATTCTTAGCATTTGACGAGTGGGTGGCAGTCACAGTGAGACGACAATGTGGGTGAATGCCTCTTTTTGGCTTGCTTTTGTTGTTTTCAGTGATGTACCTTTTTCCACACAATCGGAGCCTGTATCTGAATAGAAACCTACTTCTGGGCCTGGTCATCCTGCCCTCCATGGGTCTCAAGTTGATTATGATCTTGCTCCTACTATTGTACTATAGTATAATAGTTTATCCAGCTTTTGTTCGTTTTTATTAACATGGACTCACTTGAAGAAGCACTAACATGAGCAACACAAGTTTGCTTATTCACAATTATCATATTCGAATAACACCCTATTGGATTTCACTGGACGCAGTGGTCGAATCGGTAGAGCGCAGGCTTCCTGTGTGGAAGGTCGGGAGTTCGAATCCCAACCGAGTCAAACCAATGACTTATAAAATTGATACTTGTTGCTACCTAGCCTGTCACTTGACATTAATAGGATAAGACAAGACCTATTATGGTTTGCACAATATCAGTCTAATGTGACTGAGGGATATTGCGTCATGGTTCTGGTGGCCTGGTTTCCTAGTGGGGCAGTACTATAAAGTTCCCATGAGTGCACGCTGTCACAAGTCGGTACCTGTCCTAATATGATCTTAGATGTTGCTAGGACATAAAACAACAAACAAACTATAGGATTTCACAGTATTAATGATCGTTTCCTGTAATGTGTTGTTACGATGCCGGAAAACCAACAGAACCAACATTTCCATTCCCATATATATATGTATTTCTATCAAGACTCGGTTCTCATCGGAACAAAATAAATAATCATTACCAATAGGTTCCCATTAGCCCTGGGCTGGAACCCAAAATGTGTTTCCGATAAAATTTGAAATACTATATATAGGTTTCAGGGGGGAACCCAGGAATTGGCTAGGGGGTTTTCCAAATATGGATCGAAACTACCCCTATTTTAGGGTAATTTTTTTCACATGGGTTGGTGGAACAACACCCATTTTAGGGCAATATTTTGCATGGTTTTCTGGTGCAACAACCCACATTTTGGTGCAATCTTAAAATCTAGTGTTCCTTAATAAATTCAATTTGGGGGGAGGGGGGGTTCCGGGCAACCAGGAAACCCCCCTGGGTGCGCCCCTGGGTTTGTCGTTTGTATACCTTGTAATAACCATTTTTCTGGGAGTTATGTAGGGACCAGTGAAGGCTGGCCTCCTTTGTGGTCCAGCTGTGACTTTTACCGCCATTCAGCGCTAATGGGCCCCCCCTCAGCTGTTAGAGGGATGTAGGCCAGGCGAATGCGTTCATAATTTGAATAGGCTTTCTAAAAGGAAAGTTTTTTTTTTTTTAACGACACTTCTAGAGCACATTGATTTTTATCATCGGCTATTGGACGTCAAACATATGGTCATTCTGACATTTCTTTGGAGGAAACCCGCTGCCACCACATAGGCTACTCTTTACGATAAACAACAAGGGGTCTTTTATATGCACTTTCCCACAGACAGGACAGCACATACAACAGCCTGTTGTGGAATGGAAAATAACCCAAGCTGTAAATGTGTCCACTGAGCAGGATCTGTAGGATGACCCTCACCTTCAAAGGACGCCCTACTCCCTGAGCTAAGTCCCGCTCCTCAAATAGCTTTCTATGTCAAATAAAACTGAAAAATGTTCAGACTTATGGGTTACTAATTGTAGAGAAGGGATATAAAGATGCAGTTCCTTACAATAAATGTCCCCCATAAAAACAGCACAAAGCCTACTTTGCCTACTAGAGCATTTGAAGCTCTTTGACTGTGCCTTATACCCTATGTAATTCTACCTATCTCTTCCATGCATGACATCGGAGTGGGCTATTTGAGCTCCAACTAATTAGATAAGGACAGATCCATTCAGGAACATTAAAACAAATACCCCATGGATATTCTACGTATAATGCACGGGCTTTCAATGAATTGTGAGATCGGAGTTAGAATTGTAAAAGTGGAAGTTGCAGATGCGGCTCCTTTGCCACCGTGGCACATCCAGCACTATGGAGTATGAGTTATGTTGTCTGAAATTACAGGTCGCAGGTGAGCATGTAGCCGATGTTGGCAGCGTATGTGGGCTTATTTTGAAAGTACTAAATGCAGTTGATATTTTTAGAATATGAGTATTTTATAAGCTTATGTGAGGAATATATGTACAATTCAGATGACCAGATCTTTAACTCTGGGTGTGGTGCATATATTTGGATGTTTTAAATGGCGCAGTTCCTACATGAGATTTGTCCTTTGATTAGCCCTAACTGTTGGTTCGCAGGATTTAAGTTGAGTCTCAATCGGAAATTCTATCGGGGTAGGGCCGGTGACCTATCCGGAAGTTTTTTGGTAGTCACTTGTAAAAAATTATGCGTCACTAGGACTTGGGTGTTTTTTTCACTGGGCGTCAACTATGTTATTTTACATGTTTTCCCCCAAACATCCTGAGTCAGCAAGACACTTTACTGACAAGATATTTACCTTTATTTTCAAAAGCAATTTATTGTGTGGCTGTCTATTTAACAGTATTTGGACAGATATATAATTATGCTGCTCATAGTTCTGTCGTGGGGGTGATGAAAATGGGAAATACTGCACCTAGAGCGGGACTCGAACCCACATCTCTTTGCATTCCGGGCCAGTGTGCTAACCATTACACCACCTAGGCTCCCTGATATCAATGCACTCCCCACGCCTACCTGTCTATGTGGTTACTTGCCTGAGAGGTCAGTGCAGACCACTACACTCGTCCCCCTGGAATTGTAAGTCTTGTAATGCTTACAATTACATACATACAGGCAATGCACTAACACATACATACACAGGTGGTTCAACAACATACAGGCAAAGCTGTACTGGATCCTGACACGGCAACCAGTGTCGTGGGGGTGATGAAAATGGGAAATACTGCACCTAGAGCGGACTCGAACCCACATTCTTTGCTTGGCCAGTGTGAACCATAACCACCTAGGCCATTCACATAGCAACTCCCCACGCCTACCTGTCTATGTGGTTACTTGCCTGAGAGGTCAGTGCAGACCACTACAGTTCCTTGCATGACAGTAATTGATTAGTGCTTGATGAGAGGTCTAGTCTGAACTTGCCAATGAATATGCATGCCTGGGCCTGTGAGAATTCAAATAGAAGAGAAGTGTCAACCGGTAAGAGCGCTGGTTTCCTGTGTGGAAGGTCTTCGGTTCGAATACCGGCTAAGCCAAGCCAATACTTGCAAAATTATCACTTGTCACTACATAATCTGGCGCTGGGCATTAATAGGATAGGTCAAGGATTGGTTGGCTTCATACCAGGATAATTACTGTGAGTCAACCATACTTGGTCATGGTGCCGATGGCCTGGTTTCGCAGTGCATTTTCACAAGTCAGACATTAGATGTTCCTAGGATGTTTAAATGCCTCCCCCCCCAAAAAAAAATACACCCTCCAAAAACCCGAACAAACAATTAAGAAACAAATAAACATCCAGACCTGTGTATCTCGTCTATGCTTGCATGATTGCCTTGAAAAGCCTTGAATTTAACCTAATTTGGGTAATTTGAAAATCCTTGAATTCCATTAAACTGTCCCCACTGATCTTAATTAGTCCGAAATTGCCATTCACCACTATTGTTTTTTCCCCTGAAATCCAAATGAAAATAGTCTTGAATTTCTATCAAGAACAGCCTTGAACAGCTTGGAAATAGCCTTGAATTCCATATGTTCACATCTGTACGGACCCTGTAAGTGTTTATCTCACCTATTCAGAACACCCGTGCAATGTCAGTTTGGGCAATCACTGTTAAAGATGTGGTCACATGAATATTTTATGTATCTTAATGAAAAATCACACTTTGAAGGGGATTTTTTTGCTCAGTCCCAGTAGATCGGGATTGGTGCACCCAACACTGAGTACCTACCCTATGGAACACTGGTTCCATAGGGTAGGTACTCTATGGCTATTGTTAGTAGTTCTGTGACGTCACACAGGGGAAGGAAGGGAAAGGTGGACTTACAAAGATTGTAAGGTATGCTCTAAAATAAAACCTTCAAATGTCCATTAAGTGATTGTATTAGTAAGTTCGTTCCAAGTCTGTTCAAAAGTTATTTAAAAAAAGAAAATCGACTTAACTGCGAGTTTTTACGGTAATGGACATCCTGATACAGGGCTATAAAGATGCAGTTTACTACAATTGATGGCCCAATGGAAAGCAGCACAAAGCATACTTTGACTAATAGTGAATTTGAAGCTCCTTGACTGTGCCTATGTAATTCCACCGCCTACAAAATTAGTAGTTGATAAGTAAATCCTCCAGTGGGTGCTGAGGTGGCTGCTACTGTATTCATTCATTATGAGGACAGAGGACCAACACTATGGCGAATGAATTGAGCGTCCGTCTCCCGTTTTTGTAGATCGTGGGATTTGAACCCGTGGGTCTGGTCGAGTCAAACCAATGACTTAACAATTGATACTTGTCGCTTCCTAGCCAGGCGTCGGCATTATTGGGATAGGCAAGGACTGGTTGGCTCAGTGTCATGATAATGTGGCTCGAGTGTGATATCAGGTCATGGTGCTGGCCGCCTGGTCTCCCGGTGGGTCAATGCTATAAAGACACCATGAGTGCACACTGTCACAAGTTGGTACCCGTCCTGATTTGACCTTAGATATTGTCGGACGTAAAACTCAAACAACCAACCAACGAATCAACGAGGACAGAGTCTACGCCCAGGTTAGGCGAGGTGAGGCGAGATGGGGCGAGATGAGTTGCCGGGTGGTGGCCGTCTCTGTGGGGGCCTCTAATTGAGCTGGCACGGACCCCTCCGGGCGTGCTCACATGTCCGTCCGGGCGTCGGGGCGACGTGATCCGCCACACCCCAGGGAGCCGCCGAACCACACGGCCACGTGATCCTTTTGTTTACGGCGTCTGCCCGACCTTGTTGCGTCACTTCCCGGACGTACCTGGGTCGCTGGTTACTGGCGCCCGGTGCGAGCTGTACTGGTGTATGGAAATACACGCCGGGGGCTTGCTTTATTGTGGTGTGTTACCTCTTTGGGTATCGGCGCCAAGATACAGGATTTGAATACCTCAGCAAAGTTGGTATCCACCTAGCCACTATTATGGGAGGGGGGGGGGGGGAGTGGTCTTTAGCCACTGCCACAATAACCATTTGTGGCTGACCGACACTTTTTTGTTTGTTTATAGAGGAACCTCCCCAAGAATGTATCCACTTGCTTTTATGGCCTTGTGCCAATAATTTTAAAATGGAAGCAACATGCGTGATCTTTTTTTAGAAATGCGAAACAAGAACTGACAGCCTCCCTGAGGGCCTTATATTATAACTACAAGACTTCATATTAAAATCAGGTGACCAGATCTTTAAAGTTACATAATCTGATGGCATTGGATTATTGCAATATTCTTTTAGATGAATATATTAGGTTGATCCTTATAGTGTACTTTACTTTACTTTGAAGTAATTTTGTTTTAAAGGGCTAACATTGGAGATATTTGAAGTGAAAACATGCTAATTAATTTTAGCGTGCACCTCAAAATATTAGGCAATGGCTTTGGGTACCCATTTTCGAGCACAACATATATTGGCACTGTAATAAATGTCTAATGGGTGCACCAATTTCTAACTTGGCTATGTAGATTTCAATCTAGGCACGTGTTTTGGTTTAGAAAATGTGATGCTTTGATCGGACTATGCAGCTTTAAGAGATCTGTGTCGATCTCTGTCAATACTTGACACCTGTAAGAAACTCGGGCGGGAGTTTTGGAAGACACAGTAAATTATACACCCATCTGGTTTTGTAATCACAGTAAAAACACACTGGGTTTTTGTAATCTGCAATCTGAACACCGCATTTATATATGTACACGCTATTTCACATAGGTATCAAATTTCACCATTTTTTGTTATTGTTATTGTTTGGTTTTTTTTGTTTGTTTATTTTTGCCACTAGGTGCGCTGTCACCGCTGGTTCTCAGTATTGTTATAGTATAGACAGTACACCCCCTTGTGCTGGACAGCTATGTGCAGAATTGGTTGCAGGGTGTGTAAACTATATACATGTATATAGTTCTGGTGCAAAACGCCGTAAATGCCAGTCCAAAAATTGAGATAAAAATTGGGAATCCAAACCCTCAGAAGATAAAATATTTGACACCTTATTTTTGTTAGTTCATTGCTTCATAACCATGTAATCACAAGTAAAGTGGAATTAGTGATGATTAAGATTACCTTCACGTAAGAATATGTTACTTCTCTGTTTAACTATGGTGTTATTAGTCTACCCAGGGTGATTTGCATCCCATCCTATGCACGGTCTTCATTGGCATTGTATTCGTGTATGATTGTCTGTATTTTCTCATGACTGTGTCAAAGATGCCCGTAACCGTAGTCGTGGTTGTTGCGATTGGTGAGCGTGTGGGTATGTATGTGTGTGTGTGGGGGGGGGGGGGGGAGTTGGCTCAGGAGGATTTACAGGATTGGCCCAGATTCCCAGGCAAATGCCAAATGTGTGCATTGCATTGGTATCGTCAGGGTACACACCATGTAAGTAAACATGCTTCCTCTACCATTCAATCATAATGGTGGATGGCAGGTTGTGTGTGTGTGTGTATAATATATACATGTGTGTGTATGTATGTATATATATATATGTATGTATTTATATGTATCAGTGGTAGAAATAAGCAAACTTGTTCACTTGTCCATAGGACAAGTCTGGTGTGATTTTTACTTGTCCCCCTGGATTTTCATTTTTCTACATTTGATTACCATGATCAGGCACGTGATTTCTCTGCTTTTAACCGGAATTCCGTTTTTTTTATGGCCATCGAAACTGGAATTCTGGTTTTGTTTAAATTCCCTTTTTTTCTGGACGCTGAAATACACTATTTGCATCCCTCTTTTTTCTTTATATATATATATATCTTTATCATAAGAACATTTTTGTTTTTTTTCCTGCACCCAATCACATGCCTGCATGATTTAGTTGCTAAGCTTTGTAATTGGTTAATGGTAAATTTATTCTAGTGAAGTGTTGTTATATAAATCATATTCAGTGTTATAAATTCAAGCCATAGTCTGCTTGTCTGTGTCTACTTTCACTTGGCTCGGACAAGCGGACATGACGTATTTCGAACGCTGTATATAGTTACAGTAATCTTTTGAGCCGCTAGTCAGGGAGTAGACTTGCCAGTGTTAGTGTGGAATGGAGCCAGATGGGGGTGCCACCAGCATTGTCAAGTAGGGTGGTAATACGGACTTAATAAATTCCATCAATAATATTACTACTACAGTTGGAATAAAAGAGAAGTAGACAGAGACAGAGGTAGATAGATAGATAGAGAGAGACACACAGAGACAGACAGAGACATACAGACAGAGGCAGACAGATAGATAGACAGATAGATACACACACAGACAGACAGAGAGACGGACATACAGAGAGAAACAGAGAGAGACAGACAGACAGAGAGCTGGACAGAGAGAGAGAGACAGTGAGAGACAGTGTATGACAGAACGATTTAGATATTTTGTTCTCAATCGCATAGCTACAATTAAATACTCCGCCGCAATGTTTTCACTAGAAATGATAGACTGGAGGAGTAAAATAGTGTTCTGTCATATTATTCTTTGAGATAGTTCTGTATCTATTCCTATTCCCAACATGTAGTGAAGGGTGGGAGTTGGGGGGGGGGGGGGCGTCGCAAAAGGTGTTATGTAGTAGAAGCCATCTTGGGAAGTCGCCATGTCCACGTGATGTCCTGTTTACTTGTGCGCATGCGTGTTGTCGTTCTGCTTGTCACGCGTTATATGTTCTTTGTTTGTTTGGTGGCTGGCGGGGCTGAGGGCGGAGTTGGTGGTGGGGATGGGATAGGGGTGGGCAACTGTATCGGTCATACCCAGCCATTGCCAACTTTGTGTTTGTCAGTTTTGGGAGATGTTGAACCTCAGTTGGATGTTCTTGGAGGCTGGGGATAGTTTCAGCGTGAAGATGTTGTGGAATGGCTGGAACATGCTGGGAGCCTGGGCTGCAAACTACAGCAGCATTTACGACAGGTTTAGAACTGTTATGCTTTCATTCTGTCATGTAGCTTTAAGAAGGGATTATTTTGTTTTCGTATACAAATAATCCCTCCCTAGAAATGTCAATTATATTCAAGCACTCCCTAGAAATGTCTGTTATATATTCAAGCAGGAACTACTTACAGTACACACACACACACAGACACACACACACAGACACACACACACACACACACACACACACACACACACACACACACATACATATATGTCGTGGTATAAAACCCCGGCCCGATCGCAGCCCCTGCCGTGGCTTCTGCGCATGCGCAGAGTTTGTAAACAAGCGCAGATCGGCTGCAGAACGAATACACACTGCCAGTGTCTATTAAAGATTAATAGAAATGCACAACCCTAACCGTATAAATTTAATATAATCTATCCGTCGAATATGTTTTCTATATGTGTACCAAGCAGCTTGTTTCTAAGTGGTGTAGCTTTAGAGATATTTCACTTTTTCTGTATGAAGATTGCACTGACACTCAAATATCCCAACTTTCACTATTATCTCTCTTTTTAATACTTTCAGCATAAATTGCTCTTAGGTTACATTAAATACTTCAGATCTTCCTCTTCAATCGCGCATTAAGATATTTTTAATCGATCCAATGAAAGCTTTTAAATTTATTTTACAAAAATAAATGCTTAGTCAACTGTCTTCACGGCAGGGGCTGCGATCGGGCCGGGGTTTTATACCATGACACACACACACACACAACGCACACAAACACACGCACGCACGCATCATTCCCCCTGTTTGTTAAAGTTATTGTGAGAGTGATTATTGTGTTTGTGTTGCATGTGAAATGATTCGGATTGCACTGCGGGAATCAAGTGTGCGTTACGAGTATATGCACATGCAAACACATACACTCATGTACACACACACGACGCATGCACACATACCACACATGTACACACCACACTCATACATGCACAGACACAGGAACATCCATACACACCACCCACGCAGACACACACCACACATAGCCAGGGAGACACACACAAACACAACACACACACATACACACACATACATGATGCGTGTGCCGACTTGAAATCCTTGAAAGCGCTGCATTTAACCTCCTCCCATTCAGCACCTTAAAAGTACTGGAATTTTTACTTTTACTGTATGCTTGCAAATCCTTGAAAACTAATTTGATCACATTTTTTCCAATAGTAAAAATAGGCAGCCTGGATAAAGAAATAGATGACCAACTTCAGAATATCAAGACACAATGATGGATAGCAATAGCACTCATTATATCTGATTACCTGATGCTGTGTGTGTGTGTGTAGGGGGGGGGGCGGGTTGATTGGGTATAGAAATGAAATGTATGTTCTTGAAAATGTATACGTAACTCCGTAAGTGACCTTGAAAAGCTGTCTTTATTACACCCTTGAAAGTCTTGGAAAAAGCCTTGAATTTTATCAATGTATGCACCATGCACACACCATAACATAGCATAGCATAGCACATCACCACCCCACACCACACCACACCACACCACACCACACAACACCACACCACACCACACCACACCACACACCCTGGAGGAGTGACCAGAGCATTTGTTCCAGTCCTACTCCTAGTCCAGTACTCGCCTGACCAGGGACTTGGCACGTGTCTACGTAGTATCTGCATACATACATATTATATATGTGATCGTAAGTGCACACGACACACCCACACCCATACCCTAACCAACGCACACCCACACCCACACATACATACATACACCCAGACCCACACCCTAACCCACATACATACATCAGTACATACATACATACATACATACATACATACATACATACATACATACATACATACATACATACATACATACATACATACATACATACATACATACATACATACACACCATAACCCACACACATGCATACACACACCCATGCATACACACCCACACCCTAACCCACACACATACACCCACACTCCCACACCCTAACCCGCACAAATGCATACATACATACATACATACCTACATACATAGATACATGCATACATACATACATACACACACACATACACACACACCTTGAGTCGATATCTCACTCAGTCACCTTATCCCGATACTGAGCAAACCAACCCTTGCCTATCCTATGATTACCGAGTGCCAGGTTAGGTACTAACAAGTACCAATTGTGCGAGTCATTGTTTTGATGGGGCCGAGGTTTAAACCCACGACCTCCCGCACGGGAAGCCAGCCAGCGATATTGCCGATTCGCCACCCCCCTTCCTTCCATCCGCTATGTTTCTTTGTTTGTTGTTGTTTTACGTCGTAGCAACATCTAAGGTAATATCAGGACAGGTACTGACTTGTGACAGTGTGCACTCATGGCAACTTTATAGTGCTGCCCCACTGGGAAACCAGGCCACCAGCATCATGACCTGATATCCCACCCAGTCACATTATCCTGACACTGAGCCAACCAGTCCTTGCCCTGTCCTAATAATGCCGAGCGCCAGGCTAGGAACTGACAAGTATAAATTTTTTAAGTCATTGGTTTGATTCAACCAGGATTCGAACCCATGGCCTCATGGGTTCGGATATCCCGATCTCCCAAAACAGGAGACGGACGCTGTACTCATTCGGCCACCTCGTCTGGTCTATCCGCTATGAATATTACATAGTGACATTGCGATGTAGACAAACGAATGTAGGCTAAATGCATAAACCTCGTTTTCGGTCACTCAGGAATTAGGTATGTTTGTGGCGACACACATGTATGACCTGTTATGCATATAACCACGTCGCACAATCTGACTGTCCGAAGCATGCATCCTGTCTTGCCTAGCGCGATCTGGCACTGTGACAGGGATCAGGGACCAGTCCGTCAGGGGTAATCAGTCGAGCGTCAGGGGCACCCGCCTCAGGGGGACTGAGCTTCTAGCTAGGCCTGGACCAGGACCTCTCACGTCATTTACTTTAAAGCTGCATAATCCGATGAAAAGATCAAATTTTAAAAATCAAAACACTAATTTTGATTTGATCTTTCATATATCCGACGTAAATACTGGGTACAGTCATTAAACAGTTATTGCAGTTTGGTGCTCCTGTGCTATGCTGGAAAATGGGAAAACAATGTCCAGCATTTTGGTTGCATATCCAAAAATTTATTGTACATGTTTTCATTTCAAATATCTTCAAAACGCTCTTTAAAATAAAACTGACTTAAATCTAACGTAAGGTATATATTGTAATGATCAACCTAATATATTTGTTTAAACAATATGGCAGAAACTCAAAACCATCGGATTATGCATACTTGTTCATAGGATCACATTCCTACTTTGCCTGTTTGTAAACATCAAACATCTCTAACTCTCCTGCGAATATAAAGGAACATAGTGTAATACGAGTAAGTGTGTGACTAGAAGAAACCCAGACTGGTGGTGATAAATAAATTATTGCTTTTCGCCACAAATATCAATTGATCAGATATTTTTAGAATTTCATCTATGCTAACCAGGTGCAGTCAATGTTAGGATCACTCATAATTGGATAACTTGTGAATAAATATCATGATGCTGGTGACACAGAATGTCATTGTTGCAGCACTATAAAACTGCCATGAGCGCACGTCTTGATGTTACTAGAACTTGCTGACTGACTTCACAGCAGTAGAGAGAGGCTGTGCAGGGGACCTCTGCTAACTATAGCCCGGTGTGGGAACAATTAGGTTGCTTGGGTGGTTGTTGGAGTTTTACGTCCTAGCAACATCTAAGGTCATATCAGGACAGGCACTGACTTGTGACAACTTTATAGTCCAGCCCACTGGGAAATCAGGCTGCACCATGACCTGATATCCCACTCAGTCACATTATCCTGACACTGAGCTAACCAGTCCTTGCCCTATCCTATTAATGCTGAGTGCCAGGCTAGGAAGCGACAAGTATCAATTTTAAAAGTCATTAGTTTGACTCGACTGGGAACCGAACTCCCGACCTTCCGCACTCGAAGCCCGCGTTCTACCGATTCGGCCACCGCGCCCGGTGGGAACAATTAAGTGACTGGTGCTGGGTTATTGGACAGGACAGTTCATCATACTCAACGTGATGTGCTTGGGTTGAGGCGGGAGTGTCGGCAGGAGGCAGGCAGAAGGCTTACATATGTCAGCCCATACTTACTTATCTGGGGTCGGGGTGAGGCTGCCCTATTTAGAATCACTCTTATATAAATGCATCAAGCGGTAACATTACAGTTGCATCGTCTGATGGTTTTGAGTTTCTGTCGCATTAAAAGTAATAAATATATTAGGCTGATTGTTATAATGTGCCTTACTTTCATTTGAACTAACTTTGATTAGAAATGGCTAACTTTGGAAATATTAAATTCGTTTAGTAGTCCTTCTTTCCAGTAGCACATGTTCAATGAGTGCACCACTACCTATATCAAATTTGGGTCAGTGTTTTGATTTAAAGAATCTGATTTTCTCATCGGGTTAAGTCTAACTCTTCTTTCATATAATTTGCATTGTGGAGAAGCCTGACTGGTTTTCCTTTTTATTGTAGTAGTCAGTACATGAGCTTCACCACCATGCGGTGGTGGCAGACACTACGCTGGTCTCTGTTGCCCTTCTGTGGCAGCAGGCTAGCCAGAGGTGGTCCCTGGATGGATCGCCCTCCTGTGACTGGCTAGTGGCAACCCCCCACCATGAGAGGTGACATGTGACCTGGCTGGTCAGGGGCGGGTCAGTTGGTTCTATGACACCGCAGAGAGAAGAGATTCCGGAAATAAACGGTGAAGCATATATTTCTCTTCCCTGTCTTCTCTCAAAGTTGTGTCCCATACACTATGACATGGCTTCTCACATTATCTTATAGTCGGTAAGCAGACTCGAGCCCTGGTCACATACACGTTAGTGAACGTAGTTGAATGTAGGATAGATTAACGTGGGTCAAACGTGGTGTAAGTACATTAAACTACGGTGTAAAGCGTTAAGGTATGGCAGGTTTTGGTACGGATAAATACGTTATGGCATGAATGTGGGTACGTTCAACTACGATCAACGTAATTTAGCCTCCACTACGTTCAACTACGTCCAAGTATGCTAAAGTACGCTGGAGTACACTAGAGTACATTAAGAGTATGGAGACTTCACCACAGTATGTTAGACTCTTTTAAACATGTCAAAGATTAAATCGGAACTCACAGCCCACCCATGTTATTACCAAGTTAGCATGATGGAGAAGTACGGATGCCGGTATGTTCAACTACGTTCAACTATGTTCAACTACGTTAGACTCCACTACGTTCAACTACGTCCACTAACGTGTATGTGACCGCGCCTTCAGTTTCTAATGGGTCCAGTATCTACCACAATTTTGGAAGGCATTTATGTTGACACCAATTTCAATTTTAACACAGATAACATACAGGACCTGTTTGCAAATATAAAGCATTCACCAATTTGTTTAGCTCCTGAGGACAATTGGATGGTATCACCTTGTAGCTATTGCCTGTGTCTTTTGACACATGTGAGATTCTAGAAAGAAAAGAGTTTGGCAGAATAAATTCTACTCACATTTTTTTTGCGGTGAATATGGCCACAGCTGCTGGCATAAAAATAATGAATCAATCATAAACTAAATATCTTCAAAATTACGAAGCATCTCTCCCTCGTACATTTATATGATGTGTATATATATATGTAGGGTGTTGTGTCTAGATCATACGAAGAAGACCTTGTTTTTATAGACTCTTTGTAATACTACTGGTAATGTGGTAATGTCTCAGGGCCTACGTAATGTAAGGCGCTAGCACCTGATTGTTCGAAAGGTTAATAGCTCTAAGATTTGCTAATACTGCTGCCACCTAGTGATACAATTTACCCCTGTGACTTATTACATTGCAGACAGCAGCAAAGTCCAGTCAAAATAACTTAACATTAAAGCTGCATAGTCTGATGAAGCATCAAATTTTCAAAACCAAAATAATGATATAGATTTGACTCTACATATCTAACTTAGATATTGATGCACATATTAAGCATTTATTGCCACATAGAAGGGAACACTGAGACAGTTTGATAGAACCTGTTACTGTTGAAGCCTATGGTGTCAGAGTTTTGGCGTGCTTGCCAAAACTAAGTTTACGTGTTTGAATTTAAAATATTTCAAAACTTATCCATTTAAAATCAAAGTTACTTTAACCTGAAATAAGGTAGATTATAACAATCAATTTAATATATTTATCTCATAAAAATTACCAAAACGCAAAACCATCGGACTATGCAACTTTAACTAGAGTTGCATAGATCGATGGAAGCATCACATTTATAAAAAGAAAACCCCAAAAAATACATGTCTAGATTTGATCCTCCATCTATCCAATTTAAATACGATTAATTATTTATTTATTCTTGCATCGAAAGAATACCAAGTCAATTTAATATAACCCATCACTGCTGAAGCCTATGGTGTCTTATCATTTTGATGTGCATGCAAAAATGAATTTGGCTTGTTTTAACTTCAAGTTAACCTTTTAAAATACAATTTACTTCAAGCTAAACTAAAGTAGAATATAATTATCATCATTTGGCACGAAACCGTCAAAACACAAAGTAACAAAAATTGATAATTGTTTCAAACTTATTTGTTGAGGATCTGTCTTTACATCATCTAAGATCATATCAGGATAGATACCAACTTGTAACAGTGTGCACTCATGATAACGTTATAGTACTGCCCCACCGGGATACCAATCAACCAGCACCATGACCTGATATCCCAATGTCACATTATCTTGCTACCAAGCAAACCAGTTGTTTCCCTATCGTACTAATGCCACGTGCCAGGCTAGGTAGCGACAGGTATTCAATTTTCAAGTCATTGGTTTAACTGCGTTGGGGTACGAACACACAAGTTCCCACAGAGGAAACTAGTCAACACTCGTGCAGAGTCGTAGTGATTCAGCCAGAGCGTCCAGTTTATTCCTAACTCGTCTGGTGCATGACATTACTAGGCTATGGTGTGAACTGGTTGGCTGAGTGCCAGGATAATGTAATATGGAGGTCCTAGTTCTGGCGGTATCATGATGTGCCCAAGTGGGATGTCGTTACATGGTGCCAGCGATGTGATATCTCAGTGGGAAACCACTATAAAGCTTGAGCACTCAGAGCAGTGAGTGTCCATATTTTTAATTCCTTCCATAACAAAATAGGAGACAAGACAGATGTGTATGGATCGAGCCTAAGACTCTGGCTGGCCCTTAAGACATACCTGTAATTTTGTATGAGCTAAAGTGGTGGTGAAGTGGGCAGATAGCAGGTGGGTGAGGCGCTGCCTGGTGGGAAGGAGGGGAATTAGGGGAGCTGCTTGGAAGCAAGCCTCCCACTCTCCAGGCTGCGCTACAGCCTCCAGTAACACAGAATAAAAAGGGGCATATCAAAAGGAGGTTACACAAGCAGTAGTTGAGTAGCAAAAGAATACTGATGAGCAGGAGGATTACATACATGAATAATATTTGCATATGTACTTTTTACCTCACATAATGACCTCAGATGTTACTAGGACGTAAACCCCCATCAATCAACTGTAGCCTTTCCCTGGGTTGTGCCTTCCACCACGTGGTGCTATGAGGCTACATGCCACCTCAACGAATGAGAAGAAACCCAAGGTATAGGGGCTAAGCATCACGGCATAAATAGCCTGGGAAAGTAGGTAGGAAGCTGTTGCTGGCGGCGGGGCGGGGCCACAGGTGAGCGGGGCGGGCCCATCACTCACCTGTGCCGGCCTGGATCGGGCGCACCCCGGGCAATCTCCTAACCCATTCACCAACACCAGCATGGTGCATTAATCATTGAGCCTCTAGCGACCCAATTTAGAGTTTAATAAACTAAACTGTCTCCGCTACTTATGAACTTGTCCCTTTCTAATTTGATAGGCTATATAAACCTCTATCATTTCTAATATGATAGGTTATAACACCTGTATTAGGATGTCTACAGCATCTCATATTCTCAGGCGGTCTCCCGTCCGAGTACTCACGAGGCTCGATGTTGCTTAACTTTGGTAGGTAGATGAAAAATATGATATTGGCAATACAAATAAAAAGTGGTTAATTATTACCAGATAAATGATGCGTTAATTTGATTGGACTTAAGCAAATACTTTTATCCTCTGAGATTCATTCCAAGTTTATTTGCGATTCTTTTAGTATTTGAGTGCATTATTTAAAATATGTTGAGGGTTTTCTACATAAAACGCAGCAAAGAAATTGCATATCCCCCCCTCAAAAAAAACCAAAAAAAAAAACCTGCATTAACAAACATTTTAAATATTATTGTGGATGAATTATTTCCAATTTTGGCAAAATGGAAAATAATTTGGAGATGCTAAGAAATAATTAACATTGTAAAACATAACCAACTATTTTTTTTTTAAAAGGAGTGTCGTGTGAACATTTTCATTTTTGGTATATTTGTAAGTGTACACGTAGTATATCACTTGCGAGATTGAGATACCGATGTTGGTGCCCACCCAAAGTGAGTTTAAGGCCATTGGGAAGGGAGGAACCGATACGTTCGAAGTGAGTTAAAAGGCCAGTAGGGAAGGACAAGACTGGGAGGAACTGATATGTTCAAAATGAGTTAAAGGCCATTGAGAAGGACAGGGCTTGGAGGGACAATCTCCCCGTTTCCGGCTGTGTAAACATACTGGGTTGCAGAATCCGCTCTTTTCCAGTGACCAGCAGGCAGTAACTCAGGAGACGCGTATTGGTGCGAAGTCGCAGGGGTCAACCAGAAGGTCAATAGGAGGGGTGCTCAGTTCCCTGCAGGTAATCATGGCTGGTTAGCACCCTGCATTGCCCTCACTTAGCCCAGTCAGTCGTGTCCAATGCTTTACTACTCTCCACTTACCGCTTACCTCTTCCACTGGTCCCTCAGGAAAGGCTGAAGCTGGGACCTAGCACGCCGGGTCCCAGTTTCAGCTTACATGGCGGAAGGTGGGGGTGGTGGTGAATATGCATACATGAAGTGGTGTTTTATCTGATGTAAACTATTTACTAAGATAATTCCACTGAAATCTGCATTAGAAATCCAACCAAGTTTGGTCATCCAGAAGCATGTGGTTATCGGGGCCAAGTGATTTTGTTAGTATAGGGTAGACACTTGGAAATCCGTCGCGCTTGCCGGTCTCGCTAAACTAGCGCTGTGAAGTCATCAGTTTTTAGCGGTGCAGTTTTTGTCGTTCAGGAAAATGCGGATTTGGGATAGTAGCTCTGCTCAAAATAGGCTACAAATATAGAATTTTGAAGCACACTAATTTTGACAGATTCTAGTTTTTTGTCTGATCAAAATCCAACAGGAATTGACAGATACCCAGCTTTCTGAAGTTTCAGGTAACTTTGTCTACATTATGACTCTTGATATTTAGCAGACCATTTGTATTTCTAGGTAGACCAGTTATTGAATATCTTAGCTATTAATATGTGAAGTTTCATAGCGATCCGAATTTCCACACTAGTGTTTTTACGCTCCGTAAGTTTGCCGATCGCGCTGAAGTCACACCGTTTTTTGTCGTGTGCAAAAATACTGATTATGCTACTCTAATTATGACACTCTTGGCAAGAGTATCACTTTCTTGTGGATTTGCTCAAATTGTGTATGGAATAGTACTATTTTGTAGTCCATTAAATTCCACAGCTTTTAGATTTTGTCTAGTCAAAATCCATCAAGAATTGTCCAAAATATCAAGTCTCTCACAATTTTCTCCAGCTTTGTAATATAAATACTACCAACAAAAAGGGTCTGAATTTGTCACCTTTAAAGCCTCATATCTCTGGTTTTAATAATGCTATTATAACAAATGAAGTATTTTTCTTCAGCATTTAGAAGCATCTTGCTGATAAAACATGAATTCGATGGATTCAGGATGTTTGAAATAAATGTCCAAGTGCCTATATAGGGTCTCTCGTGAAGGATAGTGCGGACAGGGACACCAACCCCAACTTCCGGTGTGTAAGCTGAAGCTGTTCCCCGACATGCATCGTCGCAGCTTCAGTCTTTCTTGAAGGAAATTATTGTAAAAATCAATCAATAAAAACAACTGTGAAATCTTGTCAACAGTCTTGTTATGATTTCAGACTTGACTAGGATGTCAAATCCCTGAAAGTGAATTAACATTTCAAACAAACAGCGTTACCTAATTACCTCGGACCCTGGCGGTATATATATATATACACAGAACATTTACTATCACAATTAAAGGTGCTGGTTATGGACTGGTATGGGTACATCCCAAGCATTTTGTGTATCGTCAGCCTGTCCTGGCATAACCTTAGGTGTTGCCAGGACGTAAAACCTAAAATAAACAAACTGTACCGTAAGCTAGTTCCATGTATGTACTGTGTTCCGTCCAGGATTGAAGGTATTGGTTTACCATATCTTTTGTATTTTATATGTGTAGAGTGCTTTTAAAATGAGCCGACGCCCACCGCCAGTGTTGTCTCCATGCTCACCTGCAACCTGTACTTTTTTCACAACATAGACTATACTCCAGGGTGTTGCGTGCACCGGGGGCAAAGGAACCGCTTCTACTTTTACAATTCCAACTCATATTTCACAACTTTTTGAAAGCACTGGTGTACGTACATGTGACACTTCACCTGCCTCAGGACCACCCTGTACAGAGATCAAATATATTTTGTCTAAGGTTTTTCCACCGCTAGAGTTGCAGGAGGCATCTGCCACTGATTCATATTAAATTAAGTACATAGTGGCCCAACTTAGTTTGATATTAATTTGTAATAGCTAAGTTCTGCAACTTCAATGTTGAAAAAACAGCTTTGTTAGCTATTTATTACATTGCACTAGTATTATGTTGATTATATTAGTTAGAAATAGCAAATTTGTGATAATTTAATTTAGATTGATTATTTTAACATGAAAGATGACAGACACTGCCCTTTCCTCCGTTTCTGTTATTGTTCATTGTCCCAACTCCATAGCCAGAGATTGTGGAGTATCAGACTAGTTCGGTGAGAACTTGTCTAAAAGGGCTGTCACACTACGACATAAGAGCCAACGTAAGCCTGGCGTAGGTGACTTTTAGTCATTACTTTGAAGTATGTTGGGTTACATTATGATGACTTTAGAATGACTGCCGCCGAGCTACGTCGGGGCGCGTCAAGTTTTCAACATGTCCAAAACTTTCGACGTGATGCTCTGACATTCGGGTGACGTCACACTCACATTACGGTTACGTTAGACGTGCGGGAGGGATGCGTCGGCTACGTTAGATCAACGGTGCGTTACGTCATAGTGTCGCACAGGGAGGAGGACTTTGCGGCTCACGCTGGCGACGTTGGACTGACGCCAGCCTCTTGGTTGGTCGACGTTGACTCACGTGGGGGAAAACGGGTGTGTCAGACATGACAGCGTTAAGTGTGAGATGACAATGTTAAGCGTGATGTGACAATGTTAAGCATGACATGACAACGTTAAGCGTGACATGACAGCATTAAGCGACGTTAAGCGGCCGCTACTGTCACGCTAAGCTGACATCGCGCGCTGGGGTTTCGCAAGCCTCACCTTTACATAAAAAATAATTCCTTTGACCTCTCGCGTTGGTACGACGCTATACCGACGTTATGCTCACATCAACTATGTGGCATTGACGTCCCGAATTTGCATTTTACACCAAGATTTTCGACGTAATATAAGTATTTTCATGTTGTGCCTACGCTGACATCATTACGTCGTAGTGTGACAGGGCCATAAATTGAAAGTAGTACTGACCAAATGGTGCTAGCACTGTTATGAGAGATCGATTGACTACATTTGTACAACACCAAAAACAACCCTGTTTGACCTCAGTGGTATAAGAAAGGGCCGTACACTTCACCTAACTAATGTCTGACAGACACCTACACTAAAAATGAAATGAAACTTCATCAAATACTGACATAAATCATACAAAAACAGAAATCAATAGAGCATTACCGTAGTAAGTCGATTTCACAAAATGCTGCAAATCCTTCAAGTCTGGCGCTCGGCATTAATAGGACTGGTTTGCACAGTATCAGGATAATGTGACTGTGTGGGATATTGGATCATGGTACTGATGGCCTGGTCTCTCAGTGGGGCAGCACTATAAAGTCACCATGAGTGTGCACTGTCACACGTCGATACCCTTCCTGATCTGACCGTAGATGTTTCCAGGACGTAACATTCCAACAACCAACCAACCAACCAACCACACTGCCGATAAGAACCACTCACCACAGGTGTCTGGTAAGCATTACGCTAACCTCTGACCCTTTGTGGGTTGTCTAAGACACAATTCTGAACTCAGTCTGGGTGGTGTTTGTCTAAACACTGCGCAAACTGTATCTGTTTTCGGCGGTGTATGCCGGTCACAAGTGACTAGGTTACATGATATAATCATGTCAAGTAACATATTTATAAACAACTGTCCGGTACACACGCACTGTTGATGCGCAGGGTTCCCTTCAGCACCTCCTTGAGTCCGACCACTAGGTCACCTTGTGTGCAGGGCTGGGCTGGGCTGGGCTGGGCTGGGCTGGGCTGGGCTGGGCTGGGCTGGGCTGGGCTGGGCTGGGCTGGGCTGGGCTGGGCTGGGCTGGGCTGGGCTGGGCTGGGCTGGGCTGGGCTGGGCTGGGCTGGGCTGGGCTGGGCTGGGCTGGGCTGGGCTGGGCTGGGCTGGGCTGGGCTGGGCTGGGAAAGCATCTCCTTCCCCCTCCCCTCCAATCCACGCCTTCCATGATTGGTTAAAACGTACATGTACACACATGTAAGTGTAAGGTCATATCAGGACAGCTACTGGCTTGTGACAGTGCACACTCATAGCGACTTTATAGTGCTTCTCCACTGGGCCGCCAGCATGACCTACTATCCCACTCAGTCACATTATCCTGACACTGAGTTAACCAGTCTTGATAAAAACATAACATTGCAAACTTGCCAGGCATATTTTTCATTTATGCAAACAAAATCACCTACTGTTCTCGTGAAAGCATTTGTAGCGAAAAGGATATAATGATCGACTTGTATGGGGTGGGGGGGGGTGGGGTTTAATACATGGCTGGGTGCAATTTTGGGGCAATTATGGTAACTTACAAATGAGCTCCCAGCGTGGGAACCCTGAAAGGTGGCGCCATCAGTCAGGTATCGAAGACGGGTGGGAGGAGTGGGCGGGTTGAGTAGAAGCTGGGGTAAGGCCAGGGCGGGGGTTACTCAGGAACCTAGGGTCACTCATGGGTGTGAAGAGCTGGCGCCAATGTGTGAGGGTTATTGTTCGGGTTTGGCTGAAACACAAGTTTGTTGGTGCTATGAGTTGGGAAATGGCTATTGTGTTTGACTGGTGCTGGCTAGTCTTTGCTGGTGTCTTTATTCTAGAGAGTTGTTGGTTGAGTTGTTGGTTGAGGAGGCATTCCACACCTTGGCAGCCATTTCTAGCGTGCTTCTCTCGTGAGCTTTTATTTGGCTTCTGGTCTGCTTTAGTAGTGGCGCATTATTTGCTCTAGTTGCCCTTTGTGGTTTTGTTAGGAGTTTATTGTCTTGACTATAGCTGTATGCTAATGTTTTCAGATGAATTATTCTCCTATTTTCTAGCAATTTTACTTTGGTTCTTTTGTGTATGTCATAGGTGGGGTGCAGCTTGTCTACTCTGAGGCAGATTTTCAGGGCTCTGTTCTGTAGTGTTTGCAGTTTTTTTAGAAGTTCTTTCTTTGCACCCATGTAGTTTACATCTCCATAGTCAAAATAGGGTAGCACCATGCCCTTGAAGATTTTTATTGACATTTCTTGTGTCATGTAGTCTCTTAGCTTTGCAAATAGCCACAGTTTGTGGTTTACCTTTTGGACAATTTTGTTTATACATAGGTTGTAGTTTAGTTGGCTGTCCAACTCAAGGCCTAGGTATTTGTAATGGTCTACATTTTCTAGTGTTTGGCTTCCTAGCTTACAGTGTAGTTTTCTTTCTGGCATTTGTTTATGCGAGAAGAGAACTGTTTTTGACTTGCTTGTGTTGATGGTTATTTTGTTGGACTCACACCACTCATCCAGTTTTAGTAGGAGCTTGTTTAGTTTAGTTATTACCTCCTCTTCTGTGGTGCCGTTTGCATATATGACTGTGTCATCTGCATATAGTTGGAGGCATTCGGTTTGTAACCATTTTTCAAGATCGTTTATGTAGATTATAAAGAGCAGTGGCCCTAGCACTGACCCTTGGGGTACACCACATGTGACAGGTTGGTTGTCTGATAGTGTATTGTTTATTTTGTTCTCTGTTGCCTGTCTTTCAGGTAGCATTTTATCCAGTCCATAGTGTTGGATTTTATGCCCATGGATTCTAGTTTTTCCAATAGTATGTTATGGTCTACTGTATCGAATGCTTTGCTGAAGTCAATGAAGGCTGCTCCAACTAATTGTTTTTGGTTCATTGACGCCAATATGTCATTTGTTAGGTTAGCTATTGTTTTAGATGTGGAGTGCAGTTTCCTGAAACCTCCTTGTCTTTCGTTTAGTATATTGTTTTTTTCCAGGTGTTCATTTATGTGTCTATGTAGCACTTTTTCAATGAGCTTGCCTGGGGTTTGAAGAATCGATATTGGCCTGTAGTTTCCCATGTTTTGTTTGTCTCCACTTTTGTGGATAGGGGTAATGGTTGCCATTTTCCAGGCTGAGATAAAATGCCCCTGTTCAAAGGAGATGTTGAATAGGTCGACTATAGTGGCTGGGATGGCTTGGAGTGCCTCTTTCAGCATTTTGGTTGGTATTTCGTCTATTCCACTTGGTTTATTTGTGTCTATGTCATTTATTAGTTTTTTTACTTCTATTATATCTGTTTTGCAGGTGGGGATTTCATTCTGCACAGTTCCTGATCTATTTTCCCACCTTTTTTTAAATTTTCCTGACAGCGTTTGTCCTAGATTGGAGATGACTATTGTGTAACTGTTAGGCTAGTCTTGGCTGGTCTTTGGCTGGTGTTTTATTCTAGAGAGTTGTTGGTTGAGTTGTTGGTTGAGGAGATTGGAGATGGCTATTGTGTAACTGTTAGGCTGGTCTTTGGCTGGTTTCTTTATTCTAGAGAGTTGGATGTCCCTCTCCCGTCCTGACCATAGATGACCATAGATATTGCTAGGGCGTAAAACAACAAAAACCAACCAACCAACCAACCAATTTCCGTCTTAGTTGCACTCCTGGCAACTGAGTCAACCAGGCTTTGTCCTAACTTTGTAATGACAAGCATTGCCCGTTAGTAAAGGCCCTGTCACATTACGGCGTATGGCGGGAGCGTATTGAAAACCTACGTAGGTCCTGCGCGTGCCGGCCTATGATGACATTTGGTGACTTTTCGGGTGGTTTTGAGCGTATGTGGAACGTACGAGGAGCGTATGAGGAGCGTATGGCAGCGTGCTGTGACATTTTTTGACAGTATGGGCCATACGCCCTCATAGGTCCAGTTTTTTTGAGCATGCACAAAAAAATTTGGACGGACGGATTTATGAAAGCGTATGGCGGCGTATGCCTCATACGCTTCACATAAGCCGGCATCTGGCGGCGTATGTGTAGCGTATGAGTAGCGTATGCGTAGCGTATGAGTAGCGTATACGGCGTATGCCGACGTATATGACGTAACGCGCCTACGCCGCCATACGCTCCCGCAAAAAAACCTAATGTGACAGCCCCTTAAACAAAAAAAAACAAAAAACAAAAAAGAAAGAAGGAAGGGAAAAAAAGCCTTTGAAAAATATAATAGATCTAATTAGGTTCAAGGCAGAGACTGAATTTAAATAACATCGTTGCTTGCTACGTATAAATCTGCTTGCTATGTGTTAATTTCTTTTGTTCCAAAATGTGAATCTACTGCTTGCTAGGTTTGTATCTGCTGCTCACTAGGTGTGAATTTGCTTGTTCCTAAATGTGCATGTGCTGCTTACTAGGTTCGACGCTAACTGTATCTGCTGCTCACTAGGTGTGAATTTGCTTGTTCCTAAATGTGGATGTGCTGCTTACTAGGTTCGACGCTAACTGTATCTCCTGCTCACTAGGTGTGAATTTGCTTGTTCCTAAATGTGCATGTGCTGCTTACTAGGTTCGACGCTAACTGTATCTGCTGCTCACTAGGTGTGTTGGTTGGTTGTTGGAGTTTTACGTCATGGCAACATCTAAGGCCAACTCAGGATGGGTACTGACTTGTGACAGTGTGCACTTTATAGTGCTGCCCCACTGGGAAATCAGGCTGCTTGCACCATGACCTGATATCCCACTCAGTCACATTATCCTGACAATGAGCTAACCAGTCCTTGTCCTGTCCTATTAATGCCGAGTGCCAGACTAGGTAGCGGCAGGTATCAATTTTATATGTCATTGGTTTGACTCGACCGGGAACCAAACTCTCGATGTTCCCGCCCTCATTAGGTGTGAATTTGCTTCTTAAGTATCAGTCACACCGTACCGGATTGGGGTACCTGATAGAAAACTGACACTGTCCGGTGAAATACGTCAATGTCCGGTTTATATATGGTACGCATCCGGCATGTCCGTTCTCTGCCGGGTGGTGTCCGCCTTGTACACTGGCAAGTTTTGCACAGGCACAAAAGTTGTACCAGACACCACCGGACTGACGTGTACGGTTGGTGTCTGGTTTAAGTCCGTTTGTCCGGTTCATGTCCGTTACGTCACCGGTTTGCTTCCTGCATAGTGCGTTGACGGTGTTACGGGAATTCGGTCAGTATATGTTTTCGGCGCATTTGTGAACAGTCCGGTACGTGTCCGGTTGATGTTCGGTCTGTCCGTTTGACATTTGGTTGTCGTCCGGTGGCTATTCGTTAATGTACGTTCCTTGTCCGTTTAGCGTCCATGTAATCCGGCGGCCTTTGACCCGAAAGTGCAACATTTCGACACATTTTGGTGCATTTTGATACCGAACACCACCGGACTAGAAAATTATTTGTCCGGTTGTGTCCGTTACTCAATCCGGTAAGGTGTGACGACACTTTACCTATGCGCATCTGCTGCCTGGTGTGCATCTGCATTGACTGAGTGAGAGTGTTTTCAACATGTGTGTGGGTGAGTGGGTGACTGTGTGTTTGTGTGTGGTAGGGGGTTGTGAATTACTGTTATTACCAAGTACTCAACACATCTGTTAGGTTTTGCCTTTGTACCGCCTGGAGAAAAAAGGACTTTTTGGCTAAGTCATAACCAATATATTTGAATGGCTTAAAAATATATTCTTTGCTTGAATCCATCAACCACAAAATTCATTTAGCCCTTAATTTCAGTGAGATACGTCGATCTGTTATCTGTCTTCATTTAAAGGGTGGATAGTGAGTTGTCAGGGCACTCTTTTTTTTGGGGGGGGGGGGGGGGGATAGGTGGGTTGGCTTGGGAGGTGTTGACGGGACGGTGAGGGGGGGGGGGGCTGTTACTGGCGGTGTTGTTTATGTATGACCATGTTGTGTATTTGTTGATCGTTGTGGGGTCGAGGTAGCAAGAGCCCAGTTCTCCAACACCGCCCAAATTCAGGCATCACTATTAACACTATTAACAGCTAGGTTTCTAGGTTTTACCATTTATTAGCTAAGTGTTTACATGCCTCTTCCAGTATCTTATTATGCTTTTTTGATACCTCACCGTTGAAATTAATTGTCATTTCTTTAAACTGCCAAAAGCTACAAAAGACGCAGACGGGATGGCAGAATAAGTTAGAGCGTCCGTCTCCCGTGTTGGTAGACCATGGGATCGTGGGTTCGAACCCTGGTCGAGTCAAACCGATAACTTAAAAATTTATACTTGTTGCTTCCTAGCCAGGCGCTTGGCATTATTAGGATATGGCAAGGACTGGTTGGCTCAGTGTCAGGATAATGTGACTGAGTGGGATATCAGGTCATGGTGCTGGCAGCCTGGTCTCCCAGTGGGGCAGCACTATAAAGTTGCTATGAGTGCACACTCTCACAAGTCGGTACCCGTCCTGATATGACCTTAGATGTTGCTAGGACGTAAAACAACAACAAACAACAAATGAAGACGCAACACCGAAAACTTTTATTTCACCGTCGCAAACCATTTTTAGATATCTAGAAGAAGAAAAAAACTGGTTTGTGGATGCAATTTTGTATCGAGTGGTATTTTCTTTTCTAATGTCCATTCTCGCCTACTTGCTTGAGAGAAAGCAATTGCAGATGTGTGCAGCCGGAGTGAGGCGCCATGGGACTCACCTTCATTCTGCTCACAACACAGCGCATTCTGGGTCAGATACAGACCACAAAAACAGCCAGCTCCTCCTCCTGCACACACACACACACACACACACACACACACACACACACACACACACACACACACACACACACACACACACACACACACACACACACACACACACACACACACACACACACACTCCCCTCTCTGCTGATCTCACCCAGATGTTGGTCTGAGACAGGAGTCCCAACTTTGAAATATAACTGTGAAATTCTGCTATATCTTTTACAGATAAAACGTGTTAGGTCGATCATTCTGTTGTAAATTAGTTTAGCTTGCACTCGAAGTAACGTTTATTTTAAAGGGTCACTTTGAGAGATGTTTCAAGTGAAAACCTGCCAAATTAATTTTGGTGTGCACTTCAAAATAGTGGAGGGCATCGGCTTCAATAGTGACAAGTTCTATTCAATTTACTTAAAGCTGCATAGTCCGATGAAGCTTCAAAGTTTCAACACCAAAACAATTATCTAGATTTGATTCTACATATGAGTGATTCTCCAGAATTGGAGACCCAATTGTTGCATTAGTGTCAAAAATAAAAATGTATTCTGAACATCTATTGTATACTATTTATAAACTTCCAGGTGAGTGAAATCATCAACCAAAAACAAAAAATCACTACCACCACTGGTTTTGAGGTAATTAGGCTTCAAAGAATTTTGATGCAAAGAGTGTCCTGTGTGTTACAATGTGACACCACCATCGTTTAAGTACAGTATCACAGATGTTGACCAGATTATTGGTATGGGATGTTGAAGTACAACAGGAAAGATAACTTTTAAAGCACAAAGTGCAGTATCTACATTAAACACTGATTTAAAAAAACTAATTTAATTTGTGACACCGTAACATACGTCCCATCACAAATAAAATGTTTTCCATCTTCTTCATATATAACAATGTTTTGTTGTGTTATCAAAAGAATTATTCATTTTAATATACTCATTATATGTGTAGTTCCTTAAAAGCAGATCATACATATTTGTCAGAGAATAGCGAAGTTAGTAGTTTGTGAGACAGTGTTACGTGTGACACCAAAACACACAGGACAGTGTTTTATGTGACATTATCTAATGTGTTATATAATAATAAGAATTTAAATGAAAAAGTAATTAATTGCTTAGATAAGGAAGGTATGGAGAATAGGAGAGGCTGGTTAGCTCGGTGTCAGGATAATGTGACTGAGTGGGATATCGGGTCATGGTGCCGGCAGCCTGATTTCCCGGTGGGGCAGCACTATAAAATTGCCATGTGTGCGTACTGTCACAAGTCGGTACCCATCCTGATATGACCTTGGATGTTGCTAGGATGTAAAACAACAACAAACAAACAACAAATCATACGATCACAACCAGTAGTACTATAGTAGTATAGTAGGGTTCTATTGAGCGTAAAATTACATAATCCTGGCTCAGAGAGAGTCCATTGACTCTGCGAGAGTCTATTGACCTAAGATGAATCATTCTGACAGCGTCCATGGGTGTGGGAGGCGGGGGGTCATCTAAGGTCAATGGACTCTCGCAGAGCCAGGACTATGTCATTTTACTCTCAAAAGAACCCTACTATACTACTTGTTTTGGCGCCGTGCGTACATGTGCACAAAAACGTGACACGTCATGATCTATAGCAGATTACGTCACTGCCTATTGGAGTTTCCATCTAAAACTTCACCAATCTGTCTGATAGGATGGTTTGTTTAGTCTGTAGTCTTTCCTTCCCTCCCTATAACATTTCAGTGCTCAAATATTGAATTTGTAAATTGGTTGGGACGTACGTTACAAATGTGACACCATCAATAAAAATTGCTTTAAATCAGCCAATTTTTGATAATTCCAGATTATCTCTTATTATTTGAAAACATTATAGGTCATAGATTAAATAAAAGTATTACTGATTATGCATACCATGCTTGATAACTGATCAAACTAACGAACCATCTGTGCTGTCAGTGTGACACCAACCGTACGCACAGGACAGGTATTTTTACAGCGATATTGTCATGTACCTATGCAATGTAAAAACTAAAAGTAGTGAAAAATATCTTTATTGATATAATCTTGCCAACATAAAAGCAAATTGAATTAACTGTGCTTGATAGTTTTCTTTATTTACAGCTTCAAAGATGGTGGGCACTCCAGTGCAAATTCATTGCTGCCATTTTTTGGTCAATTTTCGACTTTATTTAATTATTTTTACACCTTGCGGACTCTTAATGTGTCTGGTTTTGATTACTAGTGTTTGCTTAGTATATTCCCTATAGGTATATGAACAAATTGTTTTTCTGAAATTGTTTTGAAGAGTTTAGTGATTAATAATGAAGCACATCCCAACGGGTCTCCAATTCTGGAGAACTACTCATATCCATCTTGGATATTGGTGCACTTATTAAACATTAGTTTCTGCGTAGAAGGCAATACTGAGTCAATTTAACAGAACCTGTTACTGCAGAAGTCTATGGTGTCAGAGTTTTGGCAAGCTTGCCAAAACTAATTTTCCATGTTTGCACCTCAAATATCTCAAAAGTTAGCCATTTAAACTGAAAGTTACTTCAAACTAAAGTAAAGTAGATTATAATGAGCAATGTAATATATTTATCTCAGAAAAATGACGGAAACTCAAAACTATCGGACTATGCAACTTTAATAGTTTTATGCAGAAATAGATATGAATGCGAGTACATTATGGGACTGTGCTTTTCTGTGGTGTCTGTCAAGATTCCATTGCCGTTGCGCACACCCATCCTCCAGAGCAAGTACTCCTCCGGCACCCTGTGTGCATATAGGCAATGGGCACCAGTATCTAAGTTATCGGGAGTTCGAATCCCAGCCGAGTCAAACCAGCGACTTACAAAACTGATACTTGTTGCCACCTAGCCTGGCGCTTGTCATTACTAGGACAGGACAACAGTGACTGGTTAGCTCAGTATAAGGATAAAGTTCCTCAAGCCATTGGAATGTATCAATCTCATTTTCGGAGTGTATCAAGCCCATATCGGCTTAATATTAATATGGTAATTGGCTAACTGAACTGAGATGAATTATATTAATTTGTAAAGCAATCGAGTCAAATAGATTATTGAAGGTATCCAGAACTATTACAGATTTAGAACATTGACAATGAGGGGTGGTTTATATTAGCAGACCCGCGCTATGAATGGGCACACTATGAATGGGCATTATGTGTGGGCATACTATGAATGGGCAGACTATGAATGGGCACTATGAGTATGAATTGAGGGGGGGAGGGCCTTTTACCTCTCCTCTAAACCCCATTAAATATAACTGTGATGAAAAGATGTGAACACGGATTACATTGTCAAACACTGGTGACCACGAACCCTATCATGTACATTGGGGAATTCTTTATGTCTTTTCTGGTCTGGTGGTAGTGGTGGCGGGGAGGGATGAGGGCGCAGTGTGCAGAAGCAAAGACTATGAGGTAGTGTTTTGTTCAAATATACCGACACCATCTCAAGTCAAGGGCTAATATAATGATTATTTTGGGCATGTGGATTAGAATTGTGTTGACTAATTTGTTCTCCTCCTCCTCCTCCTCATTCTCCTTCTCCTTCTCCTCCTCCTCCTTCTTCTCCTCCTCCTCCTCCTCCTTGTCCTCCTCCACCACCTCATCTTCATCCTCGTCCTCCGCATATCCTCTTCCTCTTCTCCTCCTCCTACTGGACTACTCTTTCTCTCCCTCATCTCCCTTCCGCTCTTCTCCTCCTCCACCGCCTCTCCCCCTCCTTCTCCCTCCTCCTCCTCCTCGTCCTCCTCCACCACCTCATCTCCATCCTCATCCTCCGCATATCCTCTTCCTCTTCTCCTCCTCCTCCTACTTCTCTCCCTCATCTCACTTCCGCTCTCCTCCTTCTCCTCCTCCTCCTCCTCCCTCCTCCTCCTCCTCCTCCTCCTTTTCTGGCTCCTCCTCCTCCTCCCCCTCCCCCCCCTCCTCCTAAAGAAGAAGAAGGAAAGCGGCGTTGCTACTCCTAAATAACCAGCATCACTTAGCTGTAACCCGAACCGGGGTCACACATGATCTCCAGGGGCCGGAGGAACAAACCAGCAGCCAGTTGGGTGCAGCGCTGATACCGCTCCGAGCCTACAACAGTACAAAGGTTACCCAGGTGGCACCAGTCATCATCTCACGCGTCAGCCGCCAGAACTAGATAGGAATACACCTCGTAAGCTCCTCACACCCCCCCCCCCCCCCTCCCACCACTCTCCACCCACGTGACTACAAGGTGGCTGTCTCATTGGCCATTTAGTAGCTGCACTATTGAGGTGGTGGTGGTGGTGTTTTCTTAGGGGTATTTTTTCTCCCCGGATCTCTCTGGCCTGACTTGGCTGGCGCTGGCACTTGTGTTGGAAGTTTGTTATCCAGTAGAGTCAAACCAGTGACTTATAAAATTGATACTTGTCACTTCCTAGCCTGGTGCTTGGCATTAATAAGATAGGGCAAGGACTGGTTCGCTCAGTGTCAGGATAATGTGACTGAGTGGGATATCAGGTCATGGTGCCAGAATTCTGATTTCCCCATGGGGCAGCACTATAAAGTCACCATGAGTGAACACTGTCACAAGTCATTACCCGTCATGATATGACCTTAGATGTTGCTAGGACGTAAAACAATAATAAACAGGCAAAACACTGCTATTAGGCCTATAGTGAAGGATGTGGCTGGGAGGGACAACTGACTACGGCCGTGTGTGTGAACACGCCAGATACCAGCGTCTGTCCTTGCTCCGGGACTGACTGACACAAGTTCGGAAGAGGCGTACTGTGTTCACAGGTAGGCAGGTCCCGACCAGCCCGACACACTGGTCGAGACAGGCCTTTAGCATCCTCATCACGTCCACTGCACGCATGCGCACGCAACCACGCATGCGCAGTGCGATCCGCGCACCCTCTGTATGACAGGCCATCTTCTCAACAGCCAGTGATCTCATCCCGTAAATACTCGCTCTCCCCCGCCCCCCCCGCCCCCCAATCCTCCCTCAGATGCTAGCGTTAGTCTGCCTTCCTCGTGTTTATATTCGTATTATTGTCCTTGTTCTTGTTTCTCTTGTCCTAGTCTTGTTTGTTGTTTCCATTCTTGTTCCTCTTGCTTTTGTTCTTGTTCTTGTTCTGTTTTTGTTCCTCTTGTTCCTCTTGTTCTGGTTCCGCTTCCTGTTCCTCTTGTTCTGGTTCCCGTTCTTCTTTTTCTTGATCTTGATCTTATTCTAGTTTTCCTTGTTCTCACCGTCCTGATATTACCTTAGATGTTGCTAGGAAGTAAAACAACAAACAAACATCCTTGTTCTCCTTATTCATATTTTAATTTGATTATTTACGTCAGTCATCATCTACGGGTATTTAGTGATCCAATACATGTATATTCATGTACTAGGTTTCTTCTTTGCTGATGGTCCTAAAAAGGGGGAATCGGGGGTAAAAACTTAAACATGTCACAGCTTATCCTAGTTAGGCTTGTTGTGTTCCACATATATCCTATTTTACGGCACAATTAAAAGAAAAGCAGTTTGGACCCCGATTGCACGTCAGGGTGGCTTTGAACTTGACTAAGTGGAGAACGTTACGCGTGTTTCGGTGTGACACAAAAAGCCGCCTAGTGTCAGATTTAGAACTAAACCCTTATTTTTTCCTAGTACGGTTTTGAACTGCACTCACTAGGAGTAAGTAAGTGCAATTTTATGAGGGTCCGTCCACTTGAGAGTAGAACAGAGGACTTATAAAATTGTGACACTGAAACATGTGTGACATGGAAAGGAAAAGTTTTTTCTTCAAGATCAAACAAACACCACAGAGCATGAAAAGGTATTATGCTTATTAGTTTTTGACGCTGTGGACATATTTCAAAGTAATTTTGTAATACTTCCATAACTTCTGATGTTATTGGAGTTGTAACGCATGTTTCATGTGACATGTAACGCATGTTTCATGTGACACTCAATAATAACTTGGCTCAGAAATTGCTAACAGTATGCACACAAAAAAAGTTTTTGTTAAGGGTATTATTTCTACACATTACATGTATGCAAGTATGTCTTTTGAGTGTTACAAGTTTTGCTTATAATGGGTTCTTCTTCAGTTTTGGTCCTAAAAAGGGGGAATCGGAGGTCAAAACTGAAATATGTTACAGCCTATCCCAATTAGGCTTGTTGTGTTCCATATACATCCAATTTTAAGACACAATTTAAAACAAAAACAATTTGGACCCAGACTACAAGTCAGGGTGGCTTCGAACATGACCAAGTGGAGAATGTTACGCGTGTTTCGGCCGTCACAAAAACCTTCATTATGTAATATTTAGAACAAGACCCTTATTATTTCCTAGTTAGGTTTTGAACAGCAGTCACTAGGAGTAACTAAGTGCAATTTTATGAGTGTTCGTCCACTTCAGAGTAGAACAGAGAAGATATAAAATTGTGACACTGAAACATGTGTTACATGGAAAGGAAAAGTTGTTCCTTCATGATGAAACAAGCACCACAGATGGTGAAAATATTTATGCTTATTAGTTGTTGATGCTGTGGACATATTTCAAAGTAATCTTGAAACACTTCCCTAACTTCTGATGTTCTTGGAATTGTAACACATGTAACATGTAACGCATGTTTCATGTGACACTCAATAATGACTTAGGTTAGACACTGCTAATAGCATGCAAAAAATGTATTTGTTCAGGGCATTATTTGTACACATTACATGTATGCAAATATTTCTTTTGAGTGTTATAAGTTTTCTTATGTAGAAAAAGATATTGCGATGACTTAGAGGATGAAGATGACAACAGGTGAACGTGTCATAGCGCAACATCCTGTTTATAACTTGACACCACATCATCAGTAGGTGTGTAGATGCCCACGGTATATTTGAAAATCATGGTGAGAAGAGATTTGATCCATTATTGGATTTTGTATCGCGAAATAATTTTTGCCGTTACGCGTGTTTCATCTTCATCGAAGTGTGACACGCCACACTAATAGCATCATAGCGCAACATCCTGTTTATGACTTGACACCACATCATCAGTAGGTGTGTAGATGCCCACGATATATTTGAAAATCATGGCGAGAAGAGATTTGATCCATTGTTGGATATGGTATCGCAAAATAAATTTTCGCCGTTATGCCTGTTTCACCCGTGACACAAAGTTTTTATTTCACTTTTAATGCATTTTAGGAGATAATATTATAACTTTTGTATTCAGAACTAGGCATCTATGATGCTATCCTATTTAAAGCAGCAGGGTTTTTCCTGGCTTGCATGGTTGGATATTGTGAAAATTGAAGGTGAACGCGTGTTTCATGACGTGACACCTCATGTAACACGCGTTATGCTCACTTTCAAGCATCGTTGTTTTACACACAGACACTCAATAGTCCTAAAATTAGTTTTCTGACATTTTTGCATGTTACAACTTTGCAAATAAACTAGCTATGTTTGAATATTTTGGTCTACAATGAAGTAGTTTCCAACACAAGTAGTACTGTTTCACCATTCCCATTTTTAGCTGTCATATTTGCGTGACAAATGAATCTATTTTTGCAATAAAAAATAAACCAAATTTTTTTTTCTCACTGGATTCCTGTCATTGCTTCTTTGGGGTATAATAAAAGGAATTTTCTTCATTTGGTATGAAAAGGAGAATTAATTTAGACAAAAACAGTTACAATGTGAGGACCAACCAATTAGGACCAGCAGCAAAGAAGAACCCACTAATATCCTAGGCCTTAGTTTCTTCTATATTCTTTTTTGTTATTTGGCTTTAAAGTGATTTATCTTTTCTACTGTCACGAAAGGGTATTGATAGTTGATTAAATCAATTTGAACCACTGCCACGTGTAAGGTTCAAATTGCAAACAGGTTAACAAAAATATATATGACGTGGGGGTGATGAAAACGGGAAATACTGCGCCTAGAGCGGGACTTGAACCCACATCCCCCCGCATTCCTGGCCAGTGTTCTAACCATTACAACCCCCATGCTCCCTGATGCATGGGGGGTGTAACTAAACATGCCTACCTGTCTACGAGACTCCTTGTCTGAGAGGTCAGTGCAGACCACTACATATATGTATATGAATATATTATGAATAGAATATGTATATATGTGCATCTATTATAAATAGATACGATAGGTTGGAAAAATATGTCACTTGTCTTATAAATCAATAGAATAGTTCGAAGAAATGATATGCGTCTATTATGAATTTATAAGTAGGACACATTGAAGAAATAGTTGTGCCTCTAATATCTATTATAAATAAGCGGGATAGGTTGAAGCAATAGATGTGCCTCTATTATAAATCTAGTCAGACATGGCTGAACGCAAATAATAAATATGAATGCAGGTAGGTTTGAGTACATTTTGGGACTGCAGCTTTTGTGTAGTATTTGTTAAGATTCCATGGCCGTTGTGCCCACACATCCTTCTGAGCATGTACTTCTCCAGCACCCTGGGGTGGAGGGGGTGGGAGTGGGGGTGTGTGATTGGGCAATCTTTGTCCAGGGTTGCCTTAGGAGGGTAGTATTCACCTGGACAAACATCTGGTGGTACGCCTCACATGCCACATCCCACACCCCACACTCAGCACACCTTCCTGCTCACACACTACACACAGACACCTCACACCCCCCACAGCAACATGCACTGAAGTCACACCCAACAGCGGCACTGTATTGCAGGTACTTGATGTTATCGTCACACTCACTTTACACACCCATCTACTGTGTCAGTGTGACTGTGTCTCAGGTGTCTAAGACCCTGATGTCATCACCCCACAATGGGACTGTATCTCAGGTGTGTAAGACCCTCATGTCATCAGCACACTCACTTTACACACCCATCCACAGTGTGACTCTATCTCATTTGTGTAAGACCCTCGTGTCATCGTCACACTCACTTTACACCCCCCACAGTGATGCTGTATCTCAGGTGTGTAAGACCCTCATGTCATCGTCACACTCACTTTACGCACCCATCTACAGTGTGACTGTATATCAGGTGTGTAAAACCCTGATGTCATCGTCACACTCACTTTGCACACCACACGGTGGCACTGTGTCTCGGTGTGTAAGACCCTGATGTCATCGTCACACGCACTTTGCCAATGGGGCAGCACTATAAATTTGAGTAGTACATCGTGAGTGACTCACGATATACTACTAATTTGCCATGTGTGAGGCCATGCCTATGGTTAGCAACTCACTTCATTTGACATTAAATGTTGCCAGGACCTAAAACCACATGGAACCCAACCCCACCCCACCAAACCAAGATTGTTGCCAGGACCTAAAACCACAATAAACCCAACCCAAAGATCTTGTCAAAACATTAAAGCTAACAGCACACACACACACACACACACACACACACACACACACACACACACACACGCACACACACACACACACACACACACACACACACATATATATATATATAAAGAGAGATAGAGAGAGTGAGATAGAGAGAGTGAGATAGAGAGAAAGAATGAAAGAAACAGTGAAAGAGAAAGAGAAATGAAGCCCTCTACCCAACCCCAATCATGGTGTGCAGACACGGTGGATATATATACGCAGGCGGTGTGGCGCGTTTGGTGGGTTACTGCGAGGGTTCACCTACCTGGCTGTAGGGCCCGCCTGAGGATGCCGACCCTGGAGTATGCAGAGGCCACCAGGGCGGTGACACGGTGTGACATGGACAGCATATCATCACACAGCGTCACCCGGGTGTGATGTAGTCGTTGTCACTCTGGTGTGTGTGTGTGTGTGTGTGTGGTGTGTGTGTGTGTGTGTATACATGTGTGTGTGTGTATGTGTGTGTGTGTGTAGTATCTGCGTGTTACTGCGTACGTCCATGAATCGATCGTGTGCGTTGGTTGTGTGTGCATTGATATGCACCTATTGGTGTGTGTATTGGTGTGTATGTGTGCGTTGATATGTATATATTGGTGTGTCTTGATGTATACGTGTATATTCACATGTATCTATTGGTGTACATATTGGTGTGTATTAGTGTGTATTGATATGTATTTATTGGTGTGTATGTGTGCATTGATTGGTGTGTTTGTGTGTGCTGGTGTATGTGCCTGTTAGGATGTCTGGGCTGGTGTGAGGTGTATATATGTCCATGTATTCGTATGTGTGTGTTGATGTGTGCTGGTTTCCGGGCGTTGGTATGCATGGACTGGTGCGTGTGTGTTACGAGTGTTCATCTATGAGGTGTGTGAATCCATGTGTGTATTGTTGTGTGTATTGATG
This sequence comes from Branchipolynoe longqiensis, assembly GCA_030323885.1. Classification (NCBI taxonomy): domain Eukaryota; kingdom Metazoa; phylum Annelida; class Polychaeta; order Phyllodocida; family Polynoidae; genus Branchipolynoe; species Branchipolynoe longqiensis. Next base: position 151,978,043 of record CM059186.1, read on the forward strand.
TATATATGTACTAATTAGTGTTTATGTCTGTATTTGTCTGTGAAATGTTCACACATTAGTCTGTGTATTGATGTGTTAATATATTGGTTGTGTGCATGGGTGGGGGTGGGCTGAAGGGGGTGGGGGCGGGGGCTGAAGGAGGGGAGCCTACACGTGTAGAATACACACATCTGTTTGTACAGAAACTTGGCTGACCATCCAAGACAAACAGACAAATACAAAATAAAGTGCCTACTTTTTACTGCCGCCTGATACTCTTACTTTCGCACACATCTGTTGACCTCTTTATTTAAACTGTAAGATCATGTCTGGGGGAGAGTACTGCTGCCAAGGATTTACAGTCCCTATAGCCAAATTGGTTTACAGAGTTCACTACCAGCAGTTTTACAATGTCTATAGCCAAACTGGTTTACAGAGTTCACTCCCAGCAGTTTTACAGTGTCTATAGCCAACTGGTATTACAGGCTTCACTCCAGCAGTTTTACATGTCTATAGCAACTGGTTACAGCTTCATCCAGCAGTTTTACAGTGCCTAGCAAGTGGTTACAGAGTTCACTCCAGCAGTTTTTAGTGCCTATAGCCAAACTGGTTTACAGGCTCGCCCCATCAGTTTTACAGTGTCTATAGCCAAATGGTTTACAGAGTTCACTCCCAGCAGTTTACAGTGTCTATAGCCAACTGGTTACAGGCATCACTCCAGCATTAACCGTGTCTATAGCCAAACTGGTTTACAGAGTTCACTCCCAGCAGTTTTATAGTGCCTATAGCCAAACTGGTTTACAGGCTTCACTCCCAGCAGTTTTACAGTGCTTATAGCCAAACTGGTTTACAGAGTTCACTCCCAGCAGTTTTACAGTGCCTATAGCCAAACTGGTTTACAGAGTTCACTCCCAGCAGTTTTACAGTGCCTATAGCCAAACTGGTTTACAGAGTTCACTCCCAGCAGTTTTACAGTGTCTATAGCCAAACTGGTTTACAGAGTTCACTCCCAGCAGTTTTACAGTGTCTATAGCCAAACTGGTTTACAGGCTTCACTCCCAGCAGTTTTACAGTGTCTATAGCCAAACTGGTTTACAGGCTTCACTCCCAGCAGTTTTACAGTGGCGTGAGTGCATTAGCATGTGTAGTGAGTGACCTTGCGTGCGTGTGTCACTATGTGTGTGTAGTGACTTTGCGTGCGTGTGTAGTGACCCTGTGTAGTGTGTGTGTGGGGGGGGGGGGATGCTGGGTGTGTAGTGGTGACCTCGGCTTTGAGCTACTCGTGAAGATGGACGAGCCGCCCACACTGACTTAGTGTAAGGTCAGCAGAGCCTTGGTCATGGGGAATCAGCAGCTCCTCGCCGCAGAGTGCAGATCGCAGATCGCAGATCACAGAGTGGCGGGAGCATATGAGACATCAATTAAGCTCCGCATAGTCCGATGAAAGCATCAAATTGACAAAACTAGAACAATCACCTAGATTGGATCTTACATATCCAACTTAGATACTGATGCACTCATTAAGCATTTGTTGCTGCATAGAAGGGGATACTGAGTCAATTTTAATAGAAACTATTACTGTTGAAGCCTATGGTGTAGGAATTTTTATGTGCATGCCAAAGTAATTTTGCTTATTTTCATTTCAAATTTCTAGTAGCTTATATAGTGGTCAACCTAATATATGGGTCGTTCTCAGAAACTGTGTACCACTTGGGGTAGTCTATTTGAAATCTATATTTCAAAGCAACCATTCATTGCAATGTAAATATTTTGATTTCATTTGTAGCCAATTGGTGTGAGAAATAATAAAGATAAAATTGAGTGCCAATATTGTGTTTCATGTACTTTATTGGGATGGGTATGTCTAAGTGAATAGATAATTACAACACCGATTTGTGACATTGTCGACACGATTGACAATAAAGTACTAGCAACTTATTAAACCCCTCTGAACAACAAGACATTTAATTTCAAACGGTCATATTAAACATCTTCTTTAGTTAGAAACATGTTTTTTTTTCAATAAGTATGAAAATGAGGAAATAATTAACCATTTCTGGAGTCATTAGCATCATAATGTTTTGTTTCCACTTGACACACTGTCAAAACTAACCATCAAATAATAAAGACTGCACATGAACTACTTTCACTAGTAGACCGATGCCACATTGACCTGATTATGATATAGTTGGAGTTAAATGCTGAAGTTGCTTCTTAACGCTGAAATTTGAGTTTAATGTTTGTGTACAATTTTTTATTCCCACTTGGAACGTTGCATTGTTGAGTCAAAATCACACAATTAAATTAATAGGGGTCTACTTTCATGCAAATCACTACGCACAAACCACGGGAAATTCAAATGAGCAAGTGTGAGCAGTTCATCATGTCAGTTGTTTGGTCAACATGTGATTTTATATTTCGTTTCTCTGGCGTCATACATGTTCATTTGCTAATGGTGGACAGGAAGCAGAGTACTGATGCCCAATTCAAGGTAAGTTTGTGTGTTTTGTGAAACTTTTGATGGCGATGTTACTGTTTATTATTGCTTTAGGGTACATTGTCTGTGTGTTGGACTGATTTTTTTTTGTTTTTTTTACTTTGCTCTTAAATTTAGTAGATTTGTATCAGAAATTGTGTCAGTGAGATTTAACAATTCAGACCAGTTTGGGTGGGATGAAGTCATGGGTGAATTAAACTGCTATGAAGCTGATTTTGATCAGCCAAACCAATATCTTGGTCATATTTGTTTGACTTAAAAGATTTATTTGGTACAGAAAGGTTACCTTTATTTTGAATCGAGTTAGTGGTCAGAAACCAAATTTTAATTTCACTCATCACTGGGAAACGGAAACCATTGATTCTCGTTTATGACTATGACAAAATCAAGTCCGGGATATTATTGCTGCACCAATATTGTTGAAGCAAGGTCGAATGTATATGTTTGTGATGTTCTTTTTACACTGGTGCATTTGTTTCATGTTTAATTCTTCCTAAGTATTGGGAAAACATTGCACTGCCAACAAAGATTACACACACTCATGGAAGCGACAATTTTTAGTTGCTGTGTTACGATGTTAAAGGGACTCACTGAAATCATATATTGACAATGTTTCCTCGATTCATTTAAGTTTGAACAGAAATAAAAGCTTAGCTCTTTCCCCCCCCCCCCCCCCCCCCCCCCCAATCACATATTTCGAATAAGTGTCATGATTTTGTCACATTGCATAGCTTGCTGGGATAAATTAATTCGAACTGAAGCATTGTCACATGGAAAAGCGATTTTTTGGGGGGGTTTCTATGTTACGATGTTAAATGAATACATATTGTAACCACATACTGACTAGCTTTTTCAAATTTTTTGTGTTTGGACAAAAAAAACAATGAAAAAAAGCAGAAACTCAAAATCATCGGGCTATACAACTTTAAGCAGGGGGGACATCTATATATGTGTTCCGAGCTCCGCTGGTCCCTCAAAAAGACTTAAGCTGGTCTTCTTCATTCCAAGTTCCAGGCTACCCAGATAGCACAGAGCCGTCGGGCCGACGTTGGCCCGATGGTGGCTGCGGCGTCGGGCCAATGGTGGCAAACCGCCGACTTTGTTTTGTCCACTGATCCGCCATCGGGCCAATGGTGGCAAGCCACCCGTACCAGAATATGCTACCATTGGCCCAACGGTGGCCCAATGGTGGCCGCGCCGTCGGGCCAACGGTGGCAAGCCACCATCGGGCCAACATTGTTTTGTCCACTGACCCGCTGTTGGGCCATCGGTGTCAAGCCACCCATACCAGCATATGCCACCATTGGCCCACTGTCAGATATCACAGAACCCATATAAGGTCCATATGGGTTATTGTGGGCCCAAACAGGAATCTCTGGATACCACATGGAGAAGATATGTCTCCTGTGTCACAAAGCAGTACCACAGTTTAAAAATTAGAAAAATCGTTTAATATCATAGGGTGCCCACCTCATATAGATATTATAAGATGATAGACACTAATCTTGGCTAAAAAGCTAAGAAGTGATGACTGTTAAACAAAACCCAGCACTCCTCAGTAAAACACTTTTGCAATGAAATTGGTGTATCATGAGCACTGGCAGGCATTTGTAACTTCAAACTCTCTTCTGACCTGTTCCGAAAGCAACCGTGTTACACCTCACCTATGGCTGTTAGTTACGCACATTTTAACATCCTTTTCAACAATATCTTTTTACCGCTTGATGGATGGCAGGAGGCTCTGTACTTGCCTGTCTATTGGCATATCTCATGCGTCGACATATGCTACCACGTCGACTCCTGCTGGCATTTAGGAATGATACAATCTGGTGCATTTATGAACGGTACAATCTGGTGCATTTAGGAACGATACAATCTGGTGCATTCAGGAACGATACAATCTGGTGCATTTAGGAACGATACAATCTGGTGCATTTAGGAACGATACAATCTGATGCATTCAGGAACGATACAATCTGATGCATTCAGGAACGATACAATCTGGTGCATTTAGGAATGATATAATCTGGTGCATTCAGGAACGATACAATCTGATGCATTCAGGAATGATACAATCTGATGCATTCAGGAACGATACAATCTGATGCATTCATGAACAATATAATCTGGTGCATTTAGGAATGATACAATCTGGTGCATTCAGGAACGATACAATCTGGTGCATTCAGGAATGATACAATCTGGTGCATTCAGGAACGATACAATCTGGTGCATTCAGGAACGATACAATCTGGTGCATTTAGGAATGATACAATCTGATGCATTCAGGAACGATACAATCTGGTGCATTCAGGAACGATACAATCTGGTGCATTTAGGAACGATACAATCTGGTGCATTCAGGAACGATACAATCTGGTGCATTCAGGAACGATACAATCTGATTCATCTAGAAACGATATAATCTGGTGCATTTAGGAACGACACAATCTCGTGTTTTCGGCGCATCCGTGAACAGTCCGGTACGTGTCCGGAAAATGTGTGCAAAAAGAATGGCAAAAAGCGGCTGACCACCACCATCGGCCCGACGGTGGCAAATATGTAAAAAGAATGGCAAAGAGCGGCGGACCACCACCGACGGTGTTCCGACGGTGGCAAGTATGTGCAAACAGAATGGGGAAAAGCGGCGGACCACCACTGGTGGCCCGACGGTGGCAAATATGTAAAAAGAATGGCAAAGAGCGGCAAAGAGTTAGTGACAAGTACAGATTTTTATGTAATTGGTTTGACTCAGCCAATTTTCCAGTCACACCATCTGCTAAAACGGGAAGTCGACATATTTGGCCATCCTGACTGGCGATGCCTATATTCCCTAAGTGAAGTTCATGCTGTACCATGTATTGTTAAATTGTTCAGCCTAATTCAGTTTTGAACCAAATCAATTCCATCCTTTTTAAGCAGACATGAGTGGAAAGATTTGTTTGTGGTTGTAGGTATCGTAGGTATTTGTCTTCCCTAATTAGTGAATAAGTATCTCGACGTTCCCAAATAACTCACCCAGTAGCAAGTGGAGTCAATGTTGTTCAGTCATCGCCCAATCAGTGTAAGTTACCTTTACTTAGCTCCAAGTACACACGTGTATGCCCACACTCCATGTAGAGGGAGGCGTTTACTCTAGTTTCGTGAGCTAAGCTCTGCCGGGCTGTCAGCGCTGTCAGCGCCCCCTCCCCCGTACCGCCGCCCCCGGGTCATACCCCATGCACATCCAATGACAGCAGCCTACTGCCGTAAACCTCCTCTCGTTACAATAGTCCTGAATACTGGCACTATTAAACAAATGTGTTGTTACATTTGTTTTACTAACAGAAACAATTATGCACAAAACGTTCCCGAATTACCCCCGACAATCGTATGCATATTGGTTTGGGGGGGGGGGGGGGCTTTACTTCCTGACAACATCTAAGGTTAAATCAGGAGGGTTAATGACAGTGCACACTCATGGCAACTTCCATACTCATAGTGATTTCATAGTGCTGGCTCAAAGGGAGACCAGGCCACTAGGCACCTAGATAAATGATTCACCCGGTACTTGTAATACATGGGTGAAGATCAGCCTTATATAAAAACGGTCGAAAAATCGGGCTACCATTGAATTGAGTCCGTTTATGAAGCCCTAAATTTCACAATGTTAAGAAAGCAACATTAATCTTTGTAATATATATGTCCCTTCATGTTTAACGCGCGCTACGTTTGAGTTGGAAAAGATAATAAAAACATATACTTTGATGCGCGACAAGGAAGGAAGAGGAAGCGAGGGTGGAGAAAAGCACTTTTATTGATAGTGCTAATATGTACAGGATAATGCAGGTTAAAACAGGATAATACAGGGTAAGCAGGATAATACAGGTAATAATAAGAGTAATGTTATTCAAAGGGATAATACAGGTAAGAAAATAGGGTAATGTAAGAAGAGCTCAGAGGGAGCCTACTGAACTACTGAGAGTCTGGAGCAATGCAAGCATTACGACCAATGCAATTTAAAAGTGAAATCGACGGCGTTCTCTGGCCGCCATCTTGTCTTTTTGCATTCTCTCCCATTTCACCAACTCTGTGTTGATATTTTATAAGTAACCATTTGACACTGGTGGCCAGGCATTCACATCCCGGTCCATTACTAAAGCTATGTTCGCCCCGTATTTTAGAAACTAAGTCGCTTCGTTCACTCAGGGCTGATCCCTGTACTGTAAGTACGGGGTGAATCTTTTATCTACTCGGCACCATGACCCATTATCCTCACATTATCCTGACACTGAACAAAATCAATCCGTTCTATAAACCATTAATGCAGTGCGCGGCTACGTAGCCTGGTTTGACTCTGTCAGGGTTTAAATCCACGACCTCCCGCACTCGAAGCTAGTCAATGCTCTTACCGATCCAGCCACCCCATCCCGTATTGTACGCACACATACAACATGCTGTCCCTCCCTCCCTCCCCTCCCCTCCCTCCCTCCCTCCCTCCCTCCCCTCCCATCCCCTCCCTCCCCTCCCTCCCTCCCCCCTCCCCCCCCTCACCCTCACCCCTCCCCTCCCCTCTCCCCTCGGCCCCTCCCCTCCCCTCCCCTCCCCTCCCCCACCCCTCTCCCCTTACTGCCCAGCCCTCCCCCTCCCCTCCCCTCCCTCCTCTCCCCCACCCCTCGGGCCCCACCCCTCCCCACCCCTCAGCCCCTCCCCTCTCCCACCTTACCATCCCTCCTCCCTCCTACCACCATCCCTCCCTCCCTCCTATCTCTCCCCTCCCTCCGTTCCCACCCCTCCGTCCCCGTCCCTCCAACCGTCCCTCCCCCCTCTCCCTTCCTCCCTCTCCTGTCCTCTCTCCCCATCTCCCTCCTCACTGGCCCCCTTCATCCTCTCTAATCCCTCATGCCTCTCCCCCTTCATCTGCCTCTCCCCCTTCATCTCCCTCTCCCCCTTCATCTCCCTCTCCCTCATCCCCTCCCCTCTCCCTCCTCCCCCATCCCTTCCTCCCTCCCCCCTCTTCTCCCCTCTCCCTCCCATCCCCTCTCCCTCCTCCTCTCTCCCCTCATCCCTCCTCTCCCTTCTCCTCTCCCCCTCCCCTCTCCCCTCCCCCCTCCTCCCCCTCCCCTCTCCCCCCTCCTCCCCTCTCCCCCCTCCTCCCTCCCTCCCTCATCCCTCCCCCCTCTCTCCCTCTCCCCCTCTCCCCTCCCCCCTTCACTCCCCCTCCCCCTTCTCCCTCCTCCCCTCCTCCTCCCCGCCTCCCCCCTCCCCCCTCTCCCCCCTCCCCCTCTCCCCTCTCCCTCCCTCCCTTCATCCCTCCTCCCTCTCTTCCTCCTCTCCCCCTCCATCCCTCCTCCCCCTTCATCCCTCTCCCCCTCCTCATCTCCCTCCTCTCCCCTCCTCCCTCTCCCCCCTCCCCCCTCCTCTCCACTCCTCCCCTCTCTCCCCTCACCCTCTCCTCCCCTCACCCCTCATCCCTCACCACTCCCCCTTCCATCCCTCCCTCTCTCCCCCTTCATCCCTCCCTCCCCTTCATCCCTCCCACCCCTTCCATCCCTCTCGACCCCTACACCCTCTCCCCTTCATCCCCATCACCAATCCCTTCATCCCTCTCTCACTCCTCCCTTCATCCCTCCCTCTCCCTCACTCCCTCTCCCCCTCATCCCCCACTCCCTTCATCCCTCTCACATCCCTTCCTCCCTCCTTCCAGTCCCTCCCCCGTCTCCCTCCCTCCCTCCCCCTCCCTCCCTCCCCTTCCCTCCCTCCCCCCCTTCCCTCCCCCCCCCTCCCTCCCCTCCCACCCCCCTCCTCCCTTCCTCCCCCCTCCCTCCCTCCCCTCCCTCCCTCCCCTCCCACTGCCCACCCTCCCTCCCTCCCTCCCTCCCCTCTCCCCTCCTCCTTCCGCCCGTCCGTCCGTCCATCGGTCTGTATATCGATCGATCGATGTATGCACACATAAATCTTTTTGTATTTTAATCTAAGAGTGAGACAGAAGGACAGAGGAAGGAGGAGGACGGGCGAGATTTAAAGTCCATCATGGAGATTGTCGGGTCACTGTTAGTGTTGTAGACACGACCCGGCCTTTAGCAATAAAGCACAGCCGGTAAAATAGTTTAACAGCAAAGAAAAATCAATATAGCGACCTGCCCCATCTAACCGGTTTTCACGGTACCACCACCCTGCACGCCTGTGTCTTATTTCACTCACCAACCTTTGACCCTCCTACCACTATTTACCCCTTGCACTTAACAATCCTCCCCCCTCCCTCCTCACTCCACTCCCCGTGCCTGTACACCAGTTCTGTAGACCAAATAGGAAATAAACAAACTTTTTTTTTTCTGATTCCATGTATCATCGGATCTCGTAGCATTAAACTTCGTGTAGTTTTCACGTTTTAATCGCTCATAAAAACCAACTAACTTATTTGTGATTTTGTGCATCATTATGTTTTGCTGAATTCGCCGGCATAGATATCGTGATGATGTCATACTATGTTCTGTAATGTCAATAGACGAGATCACTGTTCTGACTGTGCATGCGTTGAAAACGGCGTTGGCAGCAAAGCAAGGGTGTACGGCCATTGAGTTTGCCAATACGCATAGGGAAAAACTTCGATTTTATTCCAAATTAATAAAAAATACATAACAATTTGGCACAAACATGGATGGATGGATGCAATATAATAATATAGTGAACGTGTTTAAGACACAACTCTCCATAATTAACCATTTTGAGCTAAGAAACAATACAATTTCAGTAACTTTACAAGCTGATGTTTACATCACCATTGATTAGACATGACTAATTCTTGTTCTAAATATTAAAATGTCAAATGTGTCAACAAAAACTTGTTTCAAAGAAATATATAACCAATATCTTATTAACGCTACCCATTTCCTAACCTAAAAAATGTCATTAACCATAGGATATAAATAAAAACATGAATTAAATGAGTAAAACTGACTGGCTATGGCTCTAACATTAGTTGAGTGCCCAGATTTTTCTCAATCTAAATACAGATGTGCTGATTAGATTGATCTAAATGCAATGCTAGATAACAAATTAACATATTAATTTATTATGTATATTTTTTTAGTTGGTATTCTATGTTTCAAACAAGAGCTGAGATGAGCTGAAACTAGCACATTTCATAGCTGCACCCAGTGTCTTAGCATTAGCCATGTGCTTCGCGGGGGTTTGTTTATCTTCCACACATCCCACAATGCACTGCGTGGTTGAAATGGCGATGTAGTCTATTCTCATCATATCCTTGTATTTAAATAATTGTTCTTGCTCACGGTCAGAAACCCAGTCTTACAATGCTGAGCAAAGGTTATCGTCTGATAAATAAATCACATCGCCCCCTCCCCTTCAAAAAAATAAGTGATAACTAATCAAACCACTGCCACCAGGCACCATGACCCGATGTCCCACTCAGTCACATTATCCTGATACTGAATAAACCACTCCTTGCCATACATATCTTGTTAATGCCGAGCGCCAGGCTGGGTAAAAGACCAGATGACCCGGATGTGGTTTAAAACAAAATTATTCTGATGAATGAAACCATGTACATCTCCGTGGTAACTTATATATTACAGCAATCTCTTATGGAAGTCTTTTTATTAGGTAGTCCAAAGTAAAAAGATTTATTCAATTGTTCAGTATCACTATTTATATATATATGTACAGCTATTTTAAATCGGATTCCACTGATATAACATTCATGTAGATCCCTTGAATAGGTTATAGCTTCTTAGATCACTGCTTTGGCTATTCCAAGCTTTTATGCTCATAGCTAATACTATCGTAATACGCTTCTGTTGAAGCACCCACAGTTGGATCTTTCTGTTTTTAGCACAGGCGCCTCACCAGCTCTAGTGACTTTTCACTATTTTGGTTATTCTTCCTTGTACCAACTGGCCGAAATTGAAAGTAGTACCGGTCAAACAGTATGATTACTGTTCAGAGTGAATTACTGTTCAGAGCGAATGATTGACCACCTCATGTGGCACTGAAATCAGGCCCCGTTCAGCAGTGGTGGTGTAGTAAACACAATAAGCTCAAGCAATCTCTGTGCATGTAAGCTCATGTGTTGAACCTCTTGTCTTTACCAGATGTGTCGTCGTCATACTGAACCCCAAGAAAAACAAAAACAGCTTTTGTGCTCATAGCTAATAGTAATAAGCTTCTGTCGAAGCACCCACAGTTGGATCTTTCTGTTTTTAGCACAGGCGCCAGCTCTAGTGACTTTTCACTATTTTGGTTATTCTTCCTTGCACCAACTGGCTGAAATTGAAAGTAGTACCGGTCAAACAGTACGAGTACTGTTCAGAGCGAATGATTAACAACCTCATGTGGCACTGAAATCGGGCCCCGATCAGCAGTGGTGGTGTAGTAAACACAATAAGCTGAACCAATCTCTGTGCATGTAAGCTCATGTGTTGAACCTCTTCTCTTCACCAGATGTGTCGTCGTCATACTGAACCCCAAGAAAAACAAGCAGACGCACATTCAGTCCAAGAAGACCATCACCTGCCTCGCCTTCTCCGGGGATGGCCGCCTTCTTGTCACCGGGGAGGTGAGTAACTCATAGCGCACTGTATCACTCAGATTCAGCGTGACCTGCTGGCAACTCACCGCACTACTACTACCACCACCCACTCAACCCTTGTGATGCGACCAGATGGGATGACTGAATGAGTTGAGCGTCCATTGCCGTTTTAGTAGATTGTGGGATTCGAATATCAAACACTAGTCGAGTCAAGCCGATGACTTAAAAAATTATGCTTGCCGCTTCCTAGCCAAGCGCTCAGCATTATTAGGATAATGTGACTGAGTGGGATATCAGGTCATCTAGGTGATGCTTGTCATGTCTCGGTACTGTTTTGTTACCTGGTAGTCCAAATTAATACTACAGTAGTACCTGTCTTAGGCGACCCCTATGATCGGCGAACCAACCCCATGTGGACAGTTTTCAATGTAACAAGCTGCCTTTGCTTCATTTCATTGTCTCTCCCGTCCTGATATGACCTTAGATGTTGCTAGGACGTAAAACAACAACAAAGAAACAAACAATTTCATTGTCTCTGATGACAGAGGACATCTTCTCTCTCAGTACAACAGTGGTATGGAAGCAGAGTTGTCCATTTAAGACAGGTTAGCTCCTGTGGTCTATTTTAAATAGACACTGGGGCTAAATAGTATTTGGCTCCAGTGTTTATGGCCCTGCCGCCTAGTGAGTGGTCCGAGCTGCCCTGGTTACTAGTTTGGCAAGGAACCAGAGTTACGTCGACTTAGAAACTATGACAGGCGGTGCTGCGCTTGGTTCGTCAATATGATAGCAGAGGGCGCCACCATTCAACAAAGCTAGAGGGCGCCACTAACCGGCCTGTGTTTCCCTCGGCACGGCCGCGCGGAGCGGTGAAGTTGCTGTGGACGCGCTCAGCTGTGAATGGCGAGTGTGAATGGGGTGTGTGAGGGGTCAGCAGGAGTCCAGGGGTCAGGAGGTCAAACCGGGTTCCGACAACAGGGTGCATTGTCTGGCCCAGACTGCGACCAAATTGTCGTGCCAATACACACACAGTGCTTTCAAAAGGTTGTGAGATGGAGTTGTGAAAGTAGAAGTTGCAGGTGCGGTTCTTTTGGCACCGTGGTGCGCGTAGCAGTATGGAGTATAGTCTATGTTGTCGAAAAAATACAGGTCGTAGTTGAGCATATATAGACGACGCTGGTGGCACGCGTCGGCTCATTTTGAAAGCACTGACATGCGTAGATAACAGATTCACCCTGTAGTTGTAGTACATGGGTGAATACCAACCCTATATAAAAGCTGTCGATAAAGCGGGGAACTGAAATGAGAGCCTACATTCACAATCTAAGAAGCAACACTTATTCTTTATATATGTATTCAGATTTCCCCACTAAAAATATAATAAAACATAGTTTAATAGAATTTAAAGGTGAAATCGATGGCGTTCTATCATTGCCATATTGTCTTTTTGCATTCTCTCCCATTTCACCAACTCTGTGTCGATATAAGTACCCATTTCATACTGGAGCCAGGTATTCTACTTCCTGTTCCATACTAAAGCTATTTTCGCCCGTATTTATACTATGTTGTCGTTCACCCGTGTACTGCGAGTACAGGGTGAATCCTTTATCTATGACACACGGTGCTATTTTGATACTTTGGGCTGCTTTATGCCTCCCCGAATGGCACTATTCCCACAAAGTTATGGTTTGATAGCAAATAAAAGAAATATCTCGGTACATATGTGACATTACAATTCAAAGGCATAATTTCACATATATGTAGACATACATGATAGTGATAGTTACATGTCACTGGATGGGGTGGTTTCAGATGGGCCGAAACCAATGTTTGAGACCCATTTAAAATCACTCCATCCAGTTACCAGCACTATTGTGTCCAATCTTCTTTTTTTTAAATGGTATTATTGCAAACCTACTGACTTATTTTGTTATTTGCTTCGGGATTGTGTTTGTGTAGCTTTAGGTGGTACAAGTAAAATTCGATTAAGCAAATGTAGTATATCCCTGTATTAAAGTGATATATATCTGCAATAAAAAAGGAGTGCATTATTTTACAATTGTGTAGGCATACACAAGATCCGGAGTGTGTGAATTGAGTGATTTCAAATATGCTCGGCTTTTAAGTTAAAGCTGCATGATCCAATGACGTATTTTTTTTTAAATGATTGCTCGGTATAATCAACTTTAGCTTAGAAGAACTTTAATAATAAAAAATTACTTTGCTGATATTTAAGGTGAAACATGTTAAAAAATTTGGTGTGCACATGGAAATGTTGCACATCATAGACGTCAGTAGTAATGGGTTCTATTAAATTGAATTAATAGTCCTTCTATGCGTCAATAGATGCTTAGTAAGTGCACCAGTGTCTAAGTTGGATGTGAAGGATTCAATGTAGGCAGGTGCTTTGAGTTTAGGACATCTTATGTTTTCATCGGATTATGCAACTTGAATATTATCGAAAAGCTATATATATATGATTTTATTCCGAGGCCCATTTGAAATCACACGACCATTTCCTCCAACTGTTAACTATTGTATAACGTGAGGTTGCATGTATTGTGAAATGTCTTTCGACAATATTAGTAATTCGGATCGACCTCCGTTTGACCCGAGAAGAGAACTGGCAAAGAAGCCGGGGTTCAGCCATATTTGGTTTAATTGAGCTTCCTGCTGCTGGGAAGTGTGAGCTGTGATAATATTCAGTTCTACGCATGGTATTAATCCTGGTTCAATATTTACACTGAATTGAATGTGCCCAATGCTGCGCCAAGTGTCACTGGTTACATAATGTTGGAGAATTAACACACATCAGGCCTATGGGTATTATCTGTTACCTCATCCTGAAGCTGCATATTTCGATAAAAGCATACATTTTTCTAAACCAAGACCGCTACTGTAAATTTGATTCGACATATCCAACTTAGATACTGGCGCATTTATTGCTGCATAGAAGGGAATAGGTGGTTAAGGTGATTGCATTAAGAAGCCTAAATAGGGAAATGGTTTGCACGCTAGCCCTGGAATGCCAAGAGGTGTGTGTTCGAATCCTGCTCTAGGTGCAATATTTCCAATTTTCATCGCCCATTCGACATATATATGGTAAATGTAGATATTCCTATGTGATTATCTGTCAGTATACATTGTGTATATTGTTAACCCTTTATCTATGAGATAATTGTTCAATGTAGCTATGTCTATGTGATAGTGTATATATATGTGTGTATGATCGTGATTGTGATTGTAATAATTAATAACCGCTTGCTGACACTCTCTTCTCGCCCATTTCTGCAGTGCGGGTACCAGCCCATGGTGCGGGTGTGGGACGTGGAAGAGAGGACGCAGGTTGGGGAGTTCGCCGGGCACAAGTTCGGCATCAACTGTGTGGTGAGTAGCCCTGCGGTAATCACTTCAGTCATGACGGTGATGATGATGATTATATATTATTATTATTATTTAATCTCAGTTCTTTCAGAATGACAACATTTAATACACAATCTGTGCATACTTTTTTCTTTCCAAAAAAAAATGGTGCTGCACTGACATCCACAAGTAGTGGATCAATTCACCATATTGTCATATGGGGTGACAGGAAGTTCAATCCCGCTTCCCCAGTGAATCAGCTACAATTGTTACGTAACACATCAATCTGTATAATGTGGGTTTTGTTTCTGTGCTCAGGTGTTCTCCCCGAACTTGAAGCACATCGTCTCAATAGGATCTCAGCATGACATGAGCGTGATCGTCTGGAACTGGAAGACTTGCTCTAAAGTAGCCTCCAACAAAATCGCCTCAAAGGTAGGTGTACCCAACCCAGTACCAGCAACAAGGTAGCCTCCAACAAAATCACTTCAAATGTATGTGTATCAAACCCAGTACCAGCATCAAAATAGCCTCCAACAAAATCGCCACAACGGTAGGTGTGTA